>BJFM01001987.1:113677-135480 GCA_016586285.1 Arothron firmamentum | reverse complement strand
TGTGTGTGTGTGTGTGTGTGTGTGTGTGTGTGTGTGTGTGGTGGGGGTGTGGGGGTGTTACTGAGTGAGTTGACAGTAATCCCTTTTGTTAGACCTGATCATTAGAAGGTAAATCACTCAAGTACAGCATTTTTGATCATATTCTACCACGAACCGTGGGACCATGTCATCGGGATGTGACACATTATCATACAAATGATGAATACAAATTAACTTAATCCTCAGGTTTAACAAGTTATCTCAAAACCTGGTAAAAAAAAAAAGAAAAAGAAAAAAAAATCATTACTTGTGTGTGATTTTAATATATCCAGAAAATTATGAAGCCTATATAACAGCGAAGGACATTGTGTTTTGTGTTTACCAATCTTAGTCTTTTCACAACAAAAGGAAGGATTCAGCGGTAACATAACAGGCTGTAAAAGCTTCCTGTTTTGCGTCTGCTTGTTTCTATCGTCATAGTTTCCACAGCAAAACAGATGTTTGTGACATTGGCTAAACAAGATGCCAATGACAGGAAGTCCTATAATTAGTTAGGGGGTAGTTATGAATGTCACAAGATTTATGTATTACAGAAGCTGTTTTTCATCGCCAATGTAATGTATAATGTTTGTTCTTTTGTGTCCAGTTGTACAAAAATGACAGTACGCATTCATAGTAAAGACTGCTCAGCTGCTAAAGTGTTGGTTTTTGAATGTAGCGTCATAAAGTAAGACTTAAAATACATATCTGAACTTTTTTTCAGCTAAGTCGCATTATGAACACTGAAGTTTCAAAGTACTGTCGATAGCGTTATCCTCAAAAACTGCTGAGTTTAACGTGGCTTAATGCTTTTGTTTTACAAGAAGTTTAGTTATTCGAATGCAATTCCGATTACCCTCCGTTGAGTTTTCATTCTAATACTCACCTTTTCGCCATATTTGCGACTGAGGAAAGAGTTCCTAACTTCTTCTTCCCTGAAAATGCAGATCGAGGACAGTTATCTCAGAAGAAAACCAATCAGGAGGAAGAATCCGCCTGTGCGATCATCAGCAGGGCGGGTCCATGGGCGGGTCCATGGGCGGGTCCATGGGCGGGTCCATGGGCGGGTCCATGGGCGGGTCCATGGGCGGGTCCATGGGCGGGTCCCGCCCGGAGGGTCCCGCCCTTGTCCACATCCGGCCGATCCCGCTCTGCAAATACGGCGTTGCGAAATGTTCCCAATCTCATGTATATTTATTTTTTGTCAGTGTGTTTTCCGATCCCATGGTTGAGAACGTAACCTTATTCTTAAGCTTAAAACAATATCTTTCGGCAGTCACTGCTCTGTAATGTTTATAAGTACATCTTATAGAACATTGAACAAAATTTAGTGCGGAGGAATCTCCACACCTCTCTAAAAAAACAACCTTCATTTATTTTGAAAATCAGATGGACGGAAGGAAGCGTTTGCGCAGGCGCCGCAGCCACATGCGTTAGTTTTGTGTGCACTGCTTGCCTTTTTTAGTAGATAAATGCGTTCAAATTGGTTCCTTTTTGTTTCGAATAAGTATATTTTCGTGTTGGCAGTAGGCGTTCTTGTCTATTTTTAAACTGTAGAGAAAGCTAAATTATACTAACCTAACTAGCTGGCTACAACCTAGCCTGCTGTTGCTACAAGCCTCAGCATGGCAGCTGTACTGGAGCTGGTTGCTGGGAGCTACGAGCAAATTACCTTCGGTTACCGAGTAAAAACTGATGGCAAAGTATGTTTAACTGCAGTATGTTTTATTAAGTAGCAGTCAGTTCAGTGGTTTCATTTGACTTGTCAGATATCGACGTCATTTGTTTTTCTCTGTGCGTGTGTGTCCGGTTGTCATGCAGGCCTGGACCCCCAAGGCCGACTTCACCCATCACGCCCATACAGCGGCCATCACCACTGTGACAGCCAGTGAAAGGTTCGTGGTCACAGGAGGCAAAGATGAGACCATACAGCTGTATGACATGAAGAAGAGAGTGGAACACGGAGCTTTGCTCCATCATAATGGTATGATTTGAATCAAAGTTACTTTTAATTGAAACACGGGGTACCCAGACTGACACAATTTTCACTAAGTGAGTGTACTGGAAATTCTACTTGTACTGGATGTTTTTAAAGCTGTCTCATTAACATTGGGGATCAGTCTACCTCAAACTTGCCGTTGTTGCACAGGCACCATCACCTGTTTGGAGTTTTATGGGTCATCTCATTTACTGAGTGGAGGAGAGGATGGACTCCTGTGTGTGTGGAATACAAAGAAATGGCAGTGTCTGAAATCCATCAAAGCACATAAGTACGCAGATAAGGATGCTACAAAAACTGAAATTGTTGTGTCAGTTGTCTTTTTGGATGAAGAAACATGAACCCAGTTGTCCTCTTTCGTTTCTCAGAGGCTCAGTGATGTCACTGTCTGTCCATCCTTCTGGCAAACTCGCACTTACAGTTGGGGCGGACCAGACTCTAAGGTGAAATTCAGACATGCAGCAAATTGAGTCGAGGTCAAGCTCAATCAACACTGACTGCTGAGCATTTTCTACTTTCAGAACATGGAATCTAATTAATGGGAGATCAGCATTCATCAAGAGCATAAAACAGAGTGAGCCTCGTCGCAGTACGAAGGTCTTTGAACCCATGTGTGAAATATCACAAACCTTTTTACAAATATGTTTTCTTCAGATTCACATATTGTCAGATGGTCTCCTGATGGGGACAACTATGCAGTAGTGATTAATGACAAAGTGGACATCTATGAGCTGGAGACAGCATCAGTGAGAGTAACCATCACCAATCCAAAGAGGATCTCATCCCTTCAGTTCTTAAATGTAGGTTCTCTCAATCTTGACATTTTTCTCTTGTATAGATATCACCGCCATAAAGTTAACGACATATAAGTGGTGCAACATAAATGATAGGAAACTTTTTTTCCTCAGGATGCCATTCTGGCCATTGCTGGAGATGATGACATTGTGAGGTTACATGACACGAGAAAAAAGAAGATGGTTTGTGAGTTTAAGGCTCACGAAACGAGGCAAGTTTGTTTCTAACAGTTGCCATAAACCTCCTCTGTCAAACTAGTCTAAGGTGTGTGAACAATGTTTCGGGGTTACAGAGTAAAAGCGGTGGACAGTTTCATTATGGAAGATTACTGTGTGATGGTGACGGCTTCAAACGATGGGTTTATCAAAATGTGGAAGCTCCATTTAAACGAGGTACGCCTAATGCCTTCTACTACATGATTTTCAAAGTTGGTGACGCTCTGAGGTGCTTGAGCTCAGTCGCTGAGCGGATTAGTGACTCGCCAACGTCCCACCTAAAATTGTGTAGTGTGAACAAGGTTTAATTATGGAGGTGAAACATTTTTTTTTTTTTTACCAAACTATTTCTAAGCTAACAGTGTTTGTTTAACAGCAGTTGGAAACTCCCACTCTGCTTGGAGAAGTGAACACATCGGCCAGGCTGACGTGCCTCACTGTGTGGAAACCTTCATCAGTGCCTTCAGCTTTCATCGAGGAGTCTGCAGAGAAAGCAGCAACGTCTGATGGTGATTTTCCTACAACTCTTGACTTCTAATGAATCATAATGGCAGCAATGATTAAATGATCAGTTATTGTCAGGTATACTCGGGTGGTTTTGGTCTTAGCTGATATTATTGTGGCTCAGCTATGTCTCGCCACTTGTCTGTAACATCAGCTTCCTTGTTTTTTTTCTATCCACAGGACCTGTTGAGGAGCTGTCAAAGACCAAGAGAGTTCGAATAGCTGAAGAAGTCATTCTAGAAGATGAGAGCAAACCAAAAAAGAAGAAAAAGGATGGTAGAAAGTAATATAGAAAGGATTTTATTATTCATGGAATGTTTTGACTTTGGACTGTTTGACCAAAGTTGACTGTTTTTTTTGTGGGTGCTGCAAATGGGACAGCATTTATTACAGGTTTTATGTATGTTTGCTCTGAACTGGGCAAAAGAGAAAAATTGGCAGCAATAAAGATCTTTGTCTATTTTATGAAGTTTGTTGTCTACCCTCTCCAACAAGACCAGACACCAAGTCTCTTTGAGCCACACGCACGCATTGTTTAAAAAAAAATAAAAAAAATCTTCGCAGACCTTTATTTTGGAATGGGAACCGGAAGTTGATTATTCAGGACAGCTTCGGATCAGGAAGCGAGTGGTAGACTTGAGTCATTTTAAAAACATTTTAAAGACCATACAAAGGTAACGTTTGTACTTAATAACTGCAAATAGGTCCGCATTTTTATGTTGGCTATTGTCAGTGTTTTCCTTCCCTCCGTCTGACGTTATTAAAGCGTGGCATATTGCTCCACACGTTGATCCCTCGACATAGGCAGCTTGTTGCTGTGGGACGCTCTTCCCCTGGACATGTCTGTGGACTGGGTCGGTTTCAGCTATGCTGTTCTGGTGTCATCTGGAGGAGTCCTCGGTTATGTGAAAGCAGGTACGAGATGTTTTATAGAGGTTTAAAGTATCTTTACACTATATAGAATAAATACACTAACCTGGTTTGAACATTTGAACAATCTCTTTCTCAAGGGCGGCCTAACCGACATACGTACATATGATTGTATGATGATTGTAAGTAAAACAAGTTGTGAATACTTCAATGTAAGTTTTGCTGATGCTACCTTACAGGCAGTGTTACCTCTCTGGCTGCAGGGCTCCTGTTTGGCTTGTTAGCTGCCCTCGGTGCTTATATGGTATCTCAAAATCCAAAAAATATTTGGATTTCTTTAGGTAAGTAAGTCTGAGAGTTTTAACAACGACACATGACACTGACTGGTGTTTTTTAATTCTCTTTGTCATGCAGGCACCTCTGGAACTCTGACTGCGGTGATGGGACTGAGATTTCTCAATTCTGGCAAATTCATGCCAGCCGGATTAATGACGCTTGTCAGGTAATCCATAATAAATTCTTCTTTTTAAAGGAAGAAATGACTTGGAAGCATATGCTGAAATATTTTTTTCCCCCCCAGCTGCCTGATGTTACTTAGGATCCTCAGTGGAACAATAAAAAGGCCACATCTTTTTTGATTACACATAAATATATGTACCATTTACTCTGCATTTATGCAGATTGTTGACCAAAGTACTGTGGATATTATTGAAATATGTGCAACAGATACAAGTATTCTCTTCATTTACTGATGTCTGTATGTACTGTAAGATATGAGGAATTTTTTTAAAGACAATTTGATACTGCAATGGTTAATTACAAAATAACTTTAGTGCGTTGTGTAAGAAATACTGGCTGTACAAATCTCACCTCTACAATGCTAACAGCACTGTAGTGTCAGAATAACAAAGAACCAGCTGGATGTTTGAGCTCTTAAAAAATAAAAAAAAAGTGTTCTTTCCTAAAATACTGGACCATAGAATGTTGAGATTTCTGTTGGGAGAAAAAAGTAAAATAGAGAACATTAACTAAATCTAAATTTTAGATCATTTACTAAAACTATTCATTTTGTATGGACGATGTTCACTGGTACATGATCATTTTTGAAGCGTGGTTTAGTTTTTTTTTCTCCCAATTTTTATTTTTAATAATAGATACGCCGGGTACGCCATCTTGTGGTCAATTTTAATCTGCATCTGACTTGTATATACGGTACAGTAACGTTGGCCACTGGGTCTGTAACCTAAAACACGATTGACTTTATCATAAAACGGGGACAGGTGGTCACAACGGAACCAACGCGTTAGTTGTTTTTATCAGCATTTTGCATCTTTGACGTTCTTGACTTTTCGTTAGGGTATATGCAGGAATACTGAAATCGATTTCCTACGTTCTTGACTATTCAACTTCCAGACCTTCCAAAATAAAATGAAATAAAATTTAAAAAAAAAATTAGGAGCCCCTCATCATCATTTTAAGTCGTAAACCTCCCAGTTATTGTCAACTTTTACTACTTTTTAAGCGGACACCCCGCTTTTCCCGGTGTCCCTTCTCAGCCATGTCTGTGCCTTTAAAAACATAACGACTACGATGCAACGTTGTTGTCCCTCCACTAACTGCTGCTGTCCTCCATGTTTGTTGTTGTTAAGCCTCTTTCGCCCGCGCATGATTGTGACGTATGTCGACCATGAGTGACGTCAGGGTCGTGTTGAATTCCGATACGTGTCCAATTGCGTTTCAGACAGCTCGCATTTCAGAAAATCAGATCTTTATCCGTCCTGATATAAAAAGATCAGATGTATTCTGCTCTGTCGTGAAAAAATTTCTACCTGGGTCACAGAAATCCGGTCCTGGTCCCTTGGGTTTAAAGTATCAACGTAGCCTAAGCCCAAATACTATAGAACCCGTAAAAATAATTTCCTTTATGACAAGTACAAAGCAAAGTTTTAAATTTAGAACCTTAACAATAAATAGACCATTGACCAATTAAATAACATTTGTGGAATGTACTCTACCTCGCTGACTAAAACACTGGACACAGCTATTATCAAATGAATTCAGTAATGTTATATTATGACAATGAAATTATATAAATAAATTGTATAAATAAAAGCAGATTACGGCACAAATCACTTGAAAATTGTGTTAATGTCACCTGTAAATGTTTCATTTTAAATCTGATAGTCGTATTATTACTGACGGGTTTTCGTGTTCTGCTCAAAGAGCACGGGTGATGTGTCTGATGGCAAGGAGTAGATTTCAGTATCTAGAGATCAGTTTGTGTCCTCAGTCAAGAATGAAATGTGAAGAATGAGAATAATGAACAGTATTCTCGAAATGGCCATACTGTAGTAGGATGACGTGCCGCGCATTACACCTAAAAACCGCGCAGCTGGATTTATGACTGTCTAGGATGCGAAGAGGATGGACGCCAGTTTGTCGGTGTTCTCTTTTTGGTTATTTACGGTAAGATGGACCCGCAGTGTCCACGGAAGGATCAGGTGATCCACTAACTACGAAGCGGAGGCTGAGTGGGGAAAATGCAAAATGACATATAGCAAATGTCGGATTATAATTCATTCACATTTTCGCCTCAAATTCGGATTTTAATTGCCCTGCTGAGCCTCCACTGTAATGATGCATCGCTAGGGCTGGCGGCGCGACTGCAATTTTTTTGGACATTTTAATTTATGAAAAATCACATTCACAGACAAGTATTGCTTTCAACATGGGTCTGTGCTACAGTTTGCGTCCCCGGCTCTTCGGAGACCTGAGTGGATCTATTTCCAACGCTACCTCGGACTCGGACCAGCCTCCCGACGCGAACGTGCCGACCCGCGCCGGGGGAGCTCGTCAGGAGGACGCCGGGGGATGCGGGGAGAGCTCGTCGCTACGCGGCGGCAGCGGCCCGGTGCGCCACGGGGACTCTGCGAGGCTTCCGCCTGTGGAGTACCTCCGTGGAGACACCGGTACCGACGGTGTGCTCATCCAAAACGGAGGAGGTGGTGGAGGTGGTGGTGGTGGTGGTGGTGGAGGAGGCGGTGGGGGAGGAGGAGGCAGTGGTAAGGGCATAGGGAAGGACCGCGGCCGACGCTTGCAGCTGCTTCAAAAGACAAGCACCCAAAAACAGAAGAACTGGGACAAATTGCTTGTGGAGGAGAAGGAGGCCGAGAAGGAGGCGAAGAAAGTCAGCAAGAACATTGACAGGGCGCTGAAGGAGCTCAAACGGGAGTATAAACAGACACATCGGCTGTTGCTGCTCGGTAGGTCCCGTCTGTCTTGTTGTTGTTGTTGTTGTTGTTGTTGTTGTTGTTGTTGGACCTTTTTAGACATGTAAACGTACCGAAATGATGTCACTAGTAGAGAGGCCTGTGGTCACATCTGGTCGCTGGGCTGTGAAGACTCCCCCCTGCGACTGTCAGTGATAAATGATGAAGATGGACGTTTAGGACGATCCCTATCCCCTCATACTCGCCGAAATTACAGTAAAAATATCAAACATACAACAAAGAATAAGACAGATGAACTGATGCACACGTAAAGACACCTTCCTGTATTGTAGTATGTTTACTCTGGAAATCATCATGTTATAGTATAAACTTAAGTTTACTACGATGTAGACTTTAGAGTTTATATTATCCCACAGCAAATTAGTGTAACTGATAGTGTCACGACTGAAGATTATATGAAAAGTACAATAACAATAGATATCCTGCCAAGCTATGGTTTTTCTGAAAAACTATCCCAGAACCTCTAACTAAAGTTTGTAAAAATCAATCAATATCTGATTTGGTTTAGTGTTGTTTGCAGCATTATTAGTATAAACAGCATGAGTGACCTTTACAGACTAGGCAGACCATGAGATTTGCTTATGAATGTTATGTAGTAGAATTCAGCACTATACAAGTAAAATGAGAGGGCACTTCATCTGCCTGTAGAGTAATTGTGTAGTTTTCATGTAGTTATATGTGTTATATTGTGAGGGGAAAAAAAGGGGTTAGTTACTGGTGAGATGACACAGTAAAACTAAATGAGTCTAATTTGACTCTGCGATAAAAAAGAACTTTCAGGCCTTTGCAGTTTCAGTTTCATGTGGTCTGCTGTCTGTTGTGCTATAAATGGTCAGAGATGAGATATTTTTAGCACTATGGCATATGTGTGAGCATTACTAAACTAAACTATGTTAGTGAGGTCAAATGTAAAAGCTTAATAATACAGTATATTTACTCAGTTTGTGCCCACAAAGTGGGGTACATATATTTCATTAATGGAAAATATTTTCAGATAAAAATTTGACTAATTATTATTACTTAGCTTTAATAATGACTGTTTTAGCTAATTTATATGCTCATCTTTCGATTAAGCTCAATTTTCTAAACTCTGACACCAATAAAAGAAAACTAAAAGTCACTCAGTTTGTGTTTTGACAGTCAAACTAACCATATGCCATGCATTTACTTTAAATTGTGTCATGTGTTTTTTAATTTGTATAATCAGTGGTTAGTTTATTTTCCTGACTAAATGACCCTCATCAGTTGCAAACTGGAAGAAACAGTTGGTCTTGATGAGGTTCCACACGTGGAAGTGTCATACACTCTGCCATCAACCGCTGTGGAAGGCTATATGATCTGTGACACTGTGTCATTTGGTTTTGGCTTTTATCATGGCAGCAGACATCATATTCCATGTCTGAGTCTTCTTTGGATGCTAAATCCTTCAGGTCTCCAGCTGGACTTCTGTTGTCTGATACAGGACCACGTTCCTCTGAAAGCAGACACCTCTCAAAAAGTGTTATGTTTCAAACCAACATTTACAAGCTAATCTGGGTCACTTTATATGTATATGCTGCAGGCATTTAGTGGAAAATAAATACACACTTAACTATACACTATCAATATATAAAATATATATATATAAAAAATATATATAATACAGTTCCTTTAAGAGCTGACAGTTTTGACGGTTCAGGGTAACTCCGTTACTTCCTGGGAAGGAACTTAGTTTATTGCTGACTCTGTTTAGATCTGGTTTTCTACAAGCCTGTGATGATAACTCTTACAGCTTTCCTAGATGTCCTAACCTGGCTGTTTTATACCTTATTACCCTGCACAAGCCTGAACAACAGGCTATCAGTAATATGGTGCACAGTCATTGAAATGGGCCTTCCAGGCCAACAAATACTTTCCTGAAAGTCACTTGTTATGTTTTCTTCAGATTTTTTGTACTGCGTTTGAAGCAGTAATTTGGAAAATCTTGCTCATCTACAAAAGCAGCCGAAGCTACATATGTTGTGTTGTTCCACCCTGTTGAACACAAGTGGGGTCAGGTGAACTTTGCTTCTCTTAAAATGTGTTTTATCATTGACCATTGGTGAACTTTGCTACCGACAGCACAGAGTTCCCATCTAATGCAGTGACTCAGGTGCTCAGTAGGAGTTACCATGTTTATGACACTGACAGTGTAACTTGACCTGATAGTTTTATCGGCTAAATCAAAGTGAAGCACGCCAGACTGTGTTTACTCTCCAGGTTGTACTTCCTGTGTATTTTCTCCTTTATCAGTCATTTGTGTCATTGAAGTGACTGCTCACTTTTTTAATAAATAACATGGAAAGGAGGCAATTGTATGTTGACTGATCTTTACCTGATCAGTATTTGATTATAATCAGATTTATTTAAGCGCATACATTTGCAGATTACATGTCGTATTTCTGGATTGACCTGTGGGCTGCTGTGTTTGGGGGTTTGACACTGCTAAAGCACTGGAATTACGGGTAAATGGCAATGCGGTTTCCATTTTGCAGTTTGTGCTCATTAATACCCTATAAATAGTAAAAACATGGCTGTCAAAACACAATTCATTTGTAGTGAAGTATTTTTAGATGTAACATTGCTGTATTCACATTAGTAAAGAATTGGAAAAGTTTTCCCAACCCATCCACAAGTACCGACAGAGGCATCAATTATGAAAGATAGTGGCTCCATATTTATTTTGAAAGTTAAGTGTCAGAGCTTGGTATGTGCTGGCACCAGTTGTAATTTCATGAAATTTTGTTTTCATCTTGACCTGGATCGCAGTAAAACACATGAATTGCTATTATTAACCCTCAAAGCTCCTAAAATGCCAAAAAAAAAAAAGTTAAAAAAAAAGAGAGATTCTGTTGTATCAGCCTGGAGTGTGCTGGATCCCCAGCTTGCATGCTGTGCTGAGTCTAACCACTAGAGAGTGATGCGGGACAGTCATACGTGTTGACCTTGCTTTCAGAAGTGGGGAGACGGACTTTTTCCTTATCTTTCCCTCTTTGGTGAGGGTGGGGAGGGGGTGTGCTCAATTTTCACCTGAATTTAGGTGAAGTCAAGGGAGCAGCTATGATTCACCTGCTGCAGAACACACTCTCATTACTGAAGAGACGAGACAAGTATTTGCATATTTAAATAATGGGACAATAACGGTTCATTCCTTGTTACATGCTGCACAAATATTCATCCATGGCTGCTTCATGCTTTAGTGCTATATTTTTTGAGATGTACCAGTAAGTACGGGGGTGGTTATTTATAATTTTATATCAATTTGTTGTAATGAGATGTATCATTATAAAAGAAACTCTCTTAATCCTAAAACATTGTTCACATAAACAAGTGTGAGTTCATAGAACAAGTTATATCCTTTTTATATAGATAGATAGATAGATAGATAGATAGATAGATAGATAGATAGATAGATAGATAGATAGATAGATAGATAGATAGATAGATAGAACCTTTTATTAATCTCCAAGAGAAATTCACATTTCCAGCAGCTCGAAAGTGGAAACACACAAGGGCATGCAAGTCTTAGGAAAATACTAAATACTAAAACTAAAATACTAAACTAAACTATATGTGCAGAAACTCTAAAGTATGGTGAGCCAGTTTGAAGAGAATTTAATTAGTTGTTATTTTAATGTACTAGTAGCATTTATTTAAACTCACTAGTTGAATGCAAATCTTCCAGATAACAATCTTAAATAAATGCTACAGTATTTTTGTCTGTGCAAAATGAAATATATAACCATATTGCAATTATTTAATCTTATGTGTAGGATATTACAACTTCACTGGATTACTGTGAATTTTCAGATCAAAAAAGCAAACAAAACAGCTGTATATAGCTACTTCTTCTACTATACATGATGACCTTTACTAAGACAATAGTAAAGTTACATGTTCATTTGTAGATCTAAAATTGCTCATACAGAATTAAAAATGTACTGCTATAAATTAAAAAAACAAAAACAAAACTACAATGTTTTAGTTGTATTGACAAAAGTATGAACATGGAAGTATTTCTAATACAACGATCAGAGCTTTCACATTGTGCTGCTTTGTGCCAATAGGTTTTTCATGTATAGGAAAAGGCCTTTGGTGCAGCTCATCATCTTGTTAATGGTGCTAAAGTGCAGAGTTACAGAGCGTGTGAACACACTGGTTGCTGGTTTCGGTCAGGGCTCCATTGACTTTCCAGCCATGGTGGAGAGACCCAGCCCATCTGGAACCCAGCGGAGAGGCGTCTGCCTGTCCTCTCCGCTTAAGGGCTGGTTTTGTAGCAGAACGACGCGGGACTAAGGGCATGAATTAGCTCCGTCTTTTACCACCGCAGTTATAAAATGCTGAAGCAGTGCGGCTCGCTGGTGTCACAGTTGAAGGCAGGTTTGTTTTCCACCTCCGCGGTGCGCGGCTACTTCCTGGTGCCACAGAGAGAGGCAGTGCTGAGTTAAAGAGACAGAAACACTGACACAATTTCAGACAGAAAAATACTGAGTGAAGACCGGGGCTGGGGACGCGCTAGGGACCTTTTATTGGATTCCCACTATTTTTTTTTTTTTAAAAACCCTCTCTCTTTTTTCATTTTCTATATTTCATTTGTATTTTCGTGCCATCGCTTGGTCGGGCCGAGCGGCCGTTCTTCGGTGACTTGTAAACTCGGTGTGGATGACGCTTGGCTGCGGCTAAAGCGGAATTGTAACGGGGAGCATATTCCTCCCTCCGTCACAGAAGCCTCGCAGGGTTTTTTTTTTTTTCATTTTTATTTCATATTCGAATCATCCCGGTGTTCTTTAAAACCACAATACTATCTCGGGTTTGATTTTTTACGTATTTTCACGATTCCACAAGGAAGGGTTAGGGCGACGGAAGATGGGTTGTTTGGGCAACAGCAAGACTGAAGATCAACGCATCGACGAGAAGGCACAACGAGAGGCTAATAAAAAGATAGAGAAACAGTTGCAAAAGGAAAGACAAGCATATAAAGCCACGCACAGACTCTTATTACTGGGTAAGACTGATTTAAATGTGATAACCAAATGAAACATAAGGTAATCCTTGTCGTTTAGCGAACACGTAGCCCCGTTTGACAGCGCTTGCAATAATATGTCATGGAGGTGGATATTGATGGAAGCGAGAGCCTACGATTTAAAGTGGCTTCATTTGCCCAACATTTACGTTTTTAAGTCTTCCCCGAGTGTCCCTGTCTGTGCTCGTTCGGTGACATTAATGTATGGTTTTGTTTTTTTTTTGTTTTTTTTTTCGATGTGTGTTCGAAGGTGCGGGAGAGTCCGGAAAAAGCACCATTGTGAAGCAGATGAGGATTCTACACGTCAACGGCTTCAACGCGGAGTGAGTGCTGTTCACTATATGCAATAGATTTACTCATATATTACCCAACGACTTAAAATTGTGTTATTGCCCGTTTTACGACTGTCCTGTTAATGAGGAAGACTGTCGAGGCCGTCATACAACCCGTGAATGTTCCCCAGGCGCTGCAGCGCCGGTTGGGCCCAGTATCCCATGCAAAGCAGCTAATATCTGTTCCTCCCTTTTCTGTTTTCCCCTACCTTTCCGTGTGATTGTACAGTTATCATGCATGTGGGAGGTTCTCTCGAACACAAATGCCTAATAAATTTGCCCCAACTCTTTCCTGTTTCATGTGAGAGGGTGAAAGGTTGTGATCGACGCAGGCCTATTGATAATTTGTTCTGCTGCAAGGCCTTGCATGGCATTGATCTATCCAGTGGTCTATTTTAAACAGTCCCAGTACATGTCAGAGGGCTGTGTTAGTAAGAAAGTCCCCTACATGCATGAATTTAAAAGAATATTAAGGACATTGAAGGCTTGTTGTTTGTTTTGGCGTTGTTTGAAAGCCTTGTATTTATGAGGTTAAAAACCATGGCTATAATTGCAAAGGTCCCATGTCTTTTGCTTTCCCATGGCCTTCATCTTTCACTCTCACCTGTCCTCCACTGATACCTGTTCTCGATGTATGGTCATGTGAGAACAGTTTAACCCACTGGCAACCCCTTCTTACCTACTCAGTGCTAGAAGTTTTGTGGTCTGCTGTGGTTAACAACTGGATACCTGCTTCTCATCTTGTCTCCATATAGAGAAAAGAAACAGAAAATCCAAGATATACGGAAAAATGTAAAGGATGCCATAGTGGTGAGTTTTCTGTAACTGGTTTTGTCTCAGTATCTCAGTAGTAAAATAAAATTTCACCGCAGTTCTGTTTAACAGCTTATAATCTTGTGTTTAGTGTGTTAATGTCTTAATGCATTTATTTCTCCCACACATTACACTTTCAGACTATAGTGTCAGCGATGAGCACTTTAATACCCCCAGTCCCACTGGCCAACCCCGAGGACCAATTCAGAATTGAGTACATCAAAAGCATAGCACCTCTATCTGATTTTGACTATCCACAGGTAAGAGGTTCCGAAGGTGTTGGGGTGTGTTCTGATGTAGATGTGCATGTCTCTGTATGAAAGTCTTAAGAATGCTGGGTTGGTGTGGTGTGTTCCTTTTTTCTGTCCTTCTTCATGTGCATTTTGTCTGTGTAACTGTTTGATTTGCATATTTGCTCTGTTCGTATTGTGCTGATAATGCTCATGGGTGTCAAAAGAACTTTTTAGTGCAACTGACCTAATGTTTGCTTCCTTTTTGACCCATACTGATGTTTGATCCCGCAACAAAAACATGAATAATTCCCTTTTATATGTTATTATATCTGTCTTATGCAGAATACAGTAATACATTCTGTAAACTACAGTTTTGCATTAGTTGTCATATCGTCTCATCATGGACTTATTTTGTCAATTCAAAAAATTTGGGTGCTCATTTTCTGACAGTGAGCCACAGAAGGAACACTATCCATACACTAATGTGTTCTGTTGTGTAATGGCCCCGTGGACATAGCAAGAGCTTGACTTCCCAGGCACAGCCAGGCCGAAGGGAACAGCATAGCTCTGTTAGCAGTGTCCGTTCCGTCATCTATCGCAGGGTTCCCTTGTGCCATCATTGTTACACTACATTTACATATGCTCCCGACTCAAACGTGGAGACGTGTGGCTTTTAAATGTTAGTGCTGTTGTGAAATAAGTCTTTCAACACCACATGTCTCTGGATAATGTCTCAGTGAATTCATCCAAATGTAAACCTAAAGGGAACATTAGCTTGATAGATTTTTATGTTTACACTAAATCAGACAGTTTTTGAAATTGTTTTTAATGCTCTATGCAGGAAGAAGAAGTAGACTGTCTTTGACTTCCTACATTGTTGTGAATGACCTGCTGTTGGTTTAAAAGAGGGAGATACTAGCTTTGATTGTGCTATTCCTTTTGAGTTTACCGGAGCCGCCTAGAAAGATTACTTTTGAGAATCAGATGAATAGATCTACAATTTGTTGTTAATTTTACTGAGCAAAATGCTTGAAGTTTTTAGAATTATCATTCAAATAATTTCCTGGGATAGTTTTCCTCACAACCCACCAATCGGTTTTATTGTGCCGTGATCATGACCTTAAAGCTAAGCCAACAAAATGGCCAATAATAATCACCGATTACCAACTTTGTTGATCCTTTCCAAGAAACAATATATGTAGTGAGTATAAAAGTATGAGCACGGAGGAATGAAAGGATAGCAGCCTAGCATCCTTCATGGCACATATCTGTTGAGCTAGCACAATGTGTGGCTACTGACAAAATACTTCTCGACAGACAATCGTGACTTTGTGTGATGTGACAAAAATGAGCTAATGCTAATGGACTAGATGGTAGCTCTAGGTTGTTTACAGTGTTGTGTTATGCCTTGATGAGCTAAACTCTCCTCTCCTCTTCTTCTATAGTTTTGTGCTTTTCTAGCTCTCTCCCCCTCCACCCTCTTGCTCTCTCTCAGTATCTACCTACAGGTATCACTGACTCCATAGTTGTGCACTGATCTCTGGCCCCGATGACCCACTCAGTTGTAGTTTTAGTATTCACTGTTTGCATGTAAGCTATATGTGTCTGTTCCCTCTTCTTTTTTCTATCCATATCCCCTGCCTATCTCTCCTTCTAAGTTACCAGTTTGGTATTCAGTAGGAGGGTCCCCCCATATGAACATGGTTCTGCTCAAAGTTTCTTTCTGTCAAAGGGGAGTTTTTCCTTGCCACTGCTGCTTGTTCAGGGTCAGGTCTGGATTTCCGTAAAGTGCCTAGAGACAATCTTGATTGTTACATATGCTGTGTGAATAAAGTTGAATTGAACTGAATGGCTTTGAAGAACAAGAAGAAGAAGAAGCCTTTATTAGTCCCCAGAGAGTGGAAATGACTATTTTTACTCTATGCAGTACACGCACATTATTACACTTGAAAATAGAAAGAATACAGGCACATGAAACCATTGGCATACCGTTGTTCAAACTTTTATTAAATATTTGGGTCTGCTGCAAAAATATTTTCTCAATAGCTCATGGTTGTTGTTGGTGGTGCTTGGTTCTATGTTTTAACTAATAACTTTGTTCCTGTACAATAGTGTTAATATTTCCATTTATTTCGCCATCATTAATTGATTTGTATAGCTGTTGTAGACTTGATCTCTTGTGAGGGATCAGAGTAAATCTATTCAAGGGATTTTGTATGCTGACACAAAATCTAGTTTTTCACTTTTGAGTTTTTTGAGCTTTCCTGTGGTCCATGAAATATCTTGGTGTAAAGTCAGGTGATCCTTTGATTGATGGGTTCACAGGTCGTAACATGTTACACAACAGTTGTCCTTTATCAGTCAACCTAAATAAATAGTGTAAGACTTTTATTTTAACTGTTAACAAATGTTCAAAATCAAATTTAAAAATTGTACCATCTTATTCTTCAGCCAACGGGGTGGACTTTAAAACTAGATGTATTACTTTTACAAGAATGGGGCAGAATATTTCAGAGCCTCCTCGTTTCCTCTGATAAAAAAAAAAGACATATAATATTTTCTAATGAATTCATTTGAAAATATGCAAACTTTCTATCTTTCCTAATGCAAAAGCGATACCCAAGATGGCTGATCATCGGGCTCTACAGAGGCTACAGATAGCCTCACTTTCTGTCAGACTCTGTCTGAAGTCAGAGTCAGTTTTGAGTTTAAATAGTATTATTTTCATTTTATTTTAAAAACATTCAACATCATGATGGCATCACAAAGATTCCTTTACGTGTAAAGCCGTTGGCTTAAGTTTGCTGCCACAGCCTGTAATCCCTTTGTAATGTTCTTTTGGAAGATGTTTTGGATAAAAGTCATTCCATGGAAAGAAAGTTACCTGCACAAACATTTATGCAACTTCCACAACAAATATTAGTGCTGTAGGCTCCTAAGTCAGCCAGCAAGTGGATTTCTGAAGTGGATCAAAAAAAAAGAGTCTCAGCCAGACCTGCTATTGCGTTTAACAACATCATGTCAGCCATGTTGAAGCGGTCAGATCAGTAGGACGACGTCATCACTGAGGAACATTTGATTACACACCTACAACTAAAATGAAAGTATGGCCATCACGACCTTCACAAAGATTCATAATTTGGCTATAAACTGCTCTGGAAGGTGAGATGCTGCTTTGCCACATGTTGAGTGTTACAGATATCACCATGAAATGTTGACAGCTGATTCTGGACATTGCATGTGTGTATTTCCAGAGCAATAATCTTTACATCCAGGTCAAAATGAATGTTTCACTTTGTGGACATATGTGAGCCAAAGGTTTTTGTTTTTTTTTAAAGAGGGAATCATTTTTAATCACTCCATGAACTAGAAAATACTGTCAACTTCCGCAAAACCCCATTTTTGCCATGCTTTTGACAGTAAAATGTTCTGTAAATGGCTGGTTTATGTTGAAAGTGAAACAAGGAAATGTTACAGAGAGTCCTGTGATATGTCCGCACAAATTATGCCATCGAAAATTGACACCAGCCATTGGGCTTCATATTTAGGTTTGAAGCCCTTTCTTTCTATCATGTTGGTTGTTGATAAAACGAAAGGGACCATATTTGGACGTGATAACATTGTGCAGAAGAAACACAGCGTTCCAACGATATATAGCAGGACACGAGGCAGACAGCGGCTGCTGCACTGTACGCCACATTAAAGTACCTAGTTTTTGTAACTTTGGAAGAAATGTTTGATGGATGATGTATTTTGTGTTGTTTTTGTTACCTCAGATGTCCAACCTAACAACTCCAGTACGTTCCCATAGCTTTTTTGCACACATTTATGCATCAGGGGAAAGCCTGCATCCAGACACCCAGCATTCACTGGAACTGACGGCTTCAGAAAGCCGAGGCTCGCTGATCATTTACTATTTTCATTTAGAAGAGATCCTGCCATCCTCTTCATTGCTCTTCATGCTTGTGTATTCTTCCCCACATAGAGGCCCTGGGAAGACTTTACGGCATGAGAACATGATTTCAATTGAAAAGCTGATCTGAAAATGTTCTCAGCAGAGCCACAAGAGAGTCTGACTGCATGTAAGAGGTGCTGGAACAGTAGAAGTGACTGGAAAAGAGTTAAAAAGCTTGTGCAAAGAAAATTCCCCTCTGGTCTCTTTCTGCGTTATCATTTCCACTGTAGGGCACTGTAGCACACACTGCATTTATTCAAACTTCCAGTGTCACACGATTCTGTGGAAAAGAGCCTTAAGGACCTTTGTCTGCACCCATCCTATTCTGCACCCTCCACCCTTTCTTTCCAAATCAGCCCCAACGCTTTTTAGTTTCTTTTTTTTTTTTCCATTCCATGTCTGTTGGTATAAATATTTTGGACGCTTTCAGATGTAATACCCGAGAGATGTGTTCAGTTCTGTTAAACTTTGTAATAGTTATGGTTCGCAGTCATGTTTGACTAGTGGAAGCCATTTTATATTTTTATTCATTTTTTTAATCTATTGATAAAACAAAGCAGAATTTATTTCCTGTACATGCCAGTTGTAATTATGTTAACAGCTTTGAAAAAAAGCTGCAAGAAAAATTAGTTTAACCTAGAGAGTACAAAAGTTGTGTGGTCAACAGAAAAGATAGCAAGGAAATATCGCTGGAACAGGAGTCTTGTGCAGACTAATTCTGTGAATTGTCTCCACGTCCAAACTGATCACCAGATCAGCCAAGAGGAGCTCCCCCACAGCATGTGATCATTTACCAGGCACCTTGGCACCATCAGACAGTAACTCAGCCGTTCTCTTTGGTCTAAATTTACAGACCTCTTTATAAGAAATGAAAACGTCTCATTGCAGTGAAACAGCTTCCCTATTTAATGTTCTCTACCAACATTCTGTGACTAGTATACATGGAAACGTCCATGAGAGGTAACCACTGTGATGTGGGATATTACAGGGACCAGTAGGAAGATGGTAACATCGAATAAGATGTTAGTAGAACTCCACAACACTGTAGAGTCTTAAATTGTCTGGGTATTTTGTCACCTCTGTATCACAATATATATTTTATTGTTATGTTGCCAATACTGAGCAGCTATGAAGAGATCTTGTTTCTTCTTGGTGTATTGCATCGCATTTTTATCCAGCACTGTGGATGGTATGAATGTTTTCAAGTTGTAAAATTTTTAGATGAATGTTTCTTGTTAATTCAAGTAATACTTACTTCAAGTGATCCATTGTGTGCATTTGTATGTGCATCATATGAATATATGACGCTCATATAGGCCATTAAACCCGAGATCATAATTTACAGATAGAGTAAATTAGAAATCTACAGATAGGCATTCAATTTTTTTATTCTGATTATGTGTGTTTTCATAAATATTGAAATTCAAAATTGTCCAAATAAAATTGGATTATTCTAGAGTATTTTGTCTTTGACATTAACAGTGACAAAATAGTGTCACTTAAGGATTTACCAATGTTATTAAGTCTCTAAACTGTCACAGTTGAAGCGTCCTTTCCTCATGTAATTAACTTTAAATGCTGTCTCAGAGACGGCCTGTACTACTTAATAACACATATGCATATTATTATGAAGCGAAGGCCCATGACCCTTCCATCCTGATGTCGCACCTAATGTTTCAGTTTTTATTATTAATTTTTGTGCATCATTCTTAAATTATGTCTCTTCTGCTCAGGAGTTCTTTGATCATGCGAAGAAGCTGTGGAATGATGAAGGAGTGAAGGCATGCTTTGAGAGATCCAACGAATATCAGCTCATCGACTGTGCACAATAGTAAGTTGAATATTTAAAATCTAATTTGTTGTCATTCCTGTGAGCCATGGACCCACGCTGGCTGGCAGGAGTCCTACACGCTGCGTTTATTTGTCCCTGCAACTGTAATATAGTGAGATCAAGTGAGGCTAGTGCCTGTGAGCAAACGCTTCCTGTCCGCTCCGTGTCATGTTTGTCATGAAAGCTCTGTGGTGTGCGCTGGCGTCATGTCATGTATGAATATGGCTAACACATGTTTACTCTGGGTGTGTTATGCATCCTTTGGAAAATTATACACGTAACTATTTATGTCATTGTGTTTGAAATATCACCATGGTAATACGTGCCAGGTAAATTCCAGAGAATTTTAATCAGTTCACTTGTGTGTTTAAAATATAGATTTGACAATGCCGTCATCGAAATTTTCTGATACTTTGGATTTTTCTTTATTTCTGTTTCGGTGACGGTAAAAATGTAACAGACTACGATTCAGTTTTTCCAAGTCTGGACAAAAGCTCTGTGGGTCACGGTTTGATTCAGGCTGTGTCATATAAAAGAGTTTTTCCTAATCCATTTGTACTGTAGTTAAGAAATCCTGATAATTTCAGTGTGACAAGTAGAGAATCCTGCTCTTTGTGTGGTGCACCTCATTGTTTAGAATTCTTGAATTAAGGTGGTGGAGCGCTGTGACCCACCTTGGGCTGCTGGTTTTACACAGATGAAGGCTCCTTTTTTTGCTGGTAAAGGGCAGTTTGGATGTGAGAGTTGAGCAGTACGAGGGAACTGTGTTCCATTATCATCATCCCTGTGTGTGCAATACCAGGATCTATATTCTAGAAACACATATCAATAATCTGATCATATCAGGCGTTCTAAATGGAGTTCCTCACCATTTTGACTCCCATGTAGACAAACAGTCTCTGTATTTTTTTTTTTTTCATTTGAACATAAATTTGACTTGAGGTCAAGTATTCTGTGGTTAGCATTTATGAAACAGCTTCCATAGAGTGGAGGGAAAGTCAGGTGATGGTTGGAGACTCACATGAATCTCTAAGGTGGAGCTCGGCTTATGTTTGTCTTAGCTGTACTGAGTCAGATTGTGTTTGTGCACTACAGCTGCTGAATTTACAGAACAGAAAGCATCTTTAATGTGTTTTACTTCATGTCATGGTACCATATTACTGTGGCGTCACAACCTTTTTGCCTTCACATACAGCAAATACCAAGTTACACTCGCCAAACTTTTCAGCTATGTTATGTTGTTAACTTTCATTAACACTTGTTTTTGTATCTGAATGACACATTAATATTATTGTACATAATAAAATTGATTTTCATAGATTATTTTCACACACAGTAACTGTGCTCCTAATGGTCTGATGTTAAAACACTTGGCTGATGACAGAAAGCGTGTCTTTAATAACGCAACAGTCCCACTGGACCTTCTGTCACTGGGGGTGTTGCTTACTACTGGCAAATGAAGCTAACATCTAATTCTTCTCCTATTGATTGGCTATCAGCTGGTGAGCAACTGTATGTTTAAGAGCAGATCATCACAAGGTTAAGAATGTACAGTATGTAACAAGTCTTACTATTCTGTCATTTTCGCTTGTTCATTGTCGTTCATCATGTGTCTTTGTGTTTAGGGAAGGGTCTGTTGATTTAATTCTACCGCGTGAAAATGACATATAATAGTAATAACTGAAGAGTGTAATACATCTCAGTACCTAATGTGGTTTTTAGAGCACTGTTTAGGAGACAGCAAAGTTTTTCATTTACACTTTTTAACCACTATGTAAACATAGCCCTCATAAAATTTCATAGACATTCTGTTTAATTTGGCAACTTATCTGACTATATTAAAAGCTTGCATGCATATACTACACACACACACACACACACACACACACACACACACACACACACAC
>BJFM01001987.1:91200-113586 GCA_016586285.1 Arothron firmamentum | reverse complement strand
CACACACACACACACACACACACACACACACACACACACACACACATTCACAGCAATTGTTGCTATGTCCACTACACACTACATTCTAGTCAGTGTCAGGAAGTAAGGTGAATGGTCGGAGGCCGTTTCAGCAGCCAACTGGGCTGAAAGTGAGGTGGTTACTGTATCCAGTCTGTTTAATCCCACTGTGTATGTTTGATTTCTGCTGGCTCCTCCCATGTTTCAGTGGTATATACAGTATTTCCCAGCATATGGTCCAAGAAGCATTAATTCCATCTTTTTCTTTTTTTCCCCCCGATATCTGCTCTTTTGTTCTCCTTCTGTTGAACTTCCACAGAGGTATGTTTGTGTTGCAGGGTATGTCGTAGGTCACAAATGTGATAAGAGAGCATTCAGACACGAATAAAGTTTAGAGGAAGTTGGCCTACAAGTGGCTGTTAGAGGGAGGTCTAGATTGACAGGCAACAATAATTCGTGCAAAGTGCAAACATTAAAAACCTTGTAAATATAGTGCTATAAAACAACAAACAAGATCAGAAGCAGAATGTAGTTTTGCATAGAGACGCTTGTGCTGTTGAGTTTTGTGGACCTCGGTCAATTCATCTGTGCTGTCCTTCACAGACCTTGCTCAACTGGCAAATATTTTTTCCAGTGAGACCAACACTGGATGACTCAAAGGACAAAGGCACAGGAAATAAGTATGGGTCAGCTTGTTATGTCAAAGAGCGGGTCCATATCGATGCTTTTGGAATCCTGTCACCCATCGATTTGCTCGCTGCATTTCACATTTATACATTTTAAGAGCACAGATATGCGTCTGCCAGCTGATTGATTGTGAGCTATTTTCAGTTGCAGTGGGTTGGTTCTATCACAATGCCTTGGATATGTCAACAGCAAAATCAAACTCTTTCACATGCAAACTGTTGGGGCTCTGTGTTGTAGCGAATGTTAATATCCCAGCAAATTCGAGACTGTTGGCAACACAACTTAAATTCTGAGGTAGTTCTTACTCTGGGGGATCATAACTGAAGCAGGACGGATCTGTCTCGCTCTGTCAAACAGCTATGATTTATGACTGGTTTTACTTTAGGTGCAGTAAATGTACTTTTCAGTTTATGTTAAAAATGCCTTTGTCAATTTAAAGAAAGCCTTGCTTTGTTATAAGCATTTAATAATGTATATTCTGAAAGAGGAAAGAGCTGAGTTAGATTGAAAAAGTTTGATCTCCTGATTTATTTCAAGGTATTGTTAACAGGTACAGACTGCTATCACATGACTTGCATAAAACTTGCACTCTAGCATCAGAAGATGAACATTTTTATATAATTGACAATCTGTTGAATGCTATGTTTTACTATTTTTCATTGCTAAAATTTGTATAATAAAGGTATCGTATGCAAATAGCAAACTAGCCATTGATGAAAACGGTTGGTAATTGTGACTAGAATGACTCTGAGCACCACACCGATGAAAGATTCATTTCCATGACATGTTAGAGTGGAAATGTATCGCTCAGAGCATCCGTATCTCTGCTGGGCCTGGGTGTGTGGAGATGGGACTGCAGATGGAATTATCAAAGACTTAGCCTGGCTGCGGGCCTAGGCTGGTGCCGGGGTTGCAGCTCGGGTGTAGCGTTGGTCACGGGACTCTGTCACCTGCCTTGGAGCCACTGACACAGTCATCTGAGACATTAAAGTGCTAAGAATGGCTGGCATTGTCAGCCAGCCCCGGCCCCTGAATGCCCTGCAGAAACAGAGGGGCTTCACTTTGCAAACAGTAGCGCTCCTCAATAAGGAGCTTCTTCTGTTCATCGAAGAGCCTGAACGAGGGATATTTTTACCCTGGCTTCATGTTGCTGGGTTGTTGTTGTTTTTTTTAAATTTCACTCTTAATTGGCTTTATCTTCTATGTTTTAGCTTTTTGTCTTTACAACCTGGTTTTGTTGGACCTGGAGCACATTTCCCTGATTTAAAGTAACAATTTGTCACACTTGAACCAAAGATGGCACCTCGTGATGTTTATTATTTTGTCCAAGTAAGAATAGCAAACAGATTTGATGCATCTAAACTGAGGCAGCAGTGAGCATTGTCATTCTGACTCCAGCTGCGTGCACCATGCAAATACCAGGGCCCAACAATTAGGAGAGTTAAAACAGCATGGCCTGTGTGAGACCAACATTCTCTTCTCCTTATAATAACGTTACACAAGAAAATTCAAATTCTGACTTCCTTGTGTGGTTTTCTCTTATTTCCTGACTGGCACACAAAATGTAACAAATAAAAAAGATTTTATAAATAGATATCCAGTAAGACAAAATCAATAAGGAGATTGCCAGATCTAATATGACTCACTGAGTTCTCATCCTCATTGACAATTTTTAACAACTTGAAATAACTTTTGCTTCTTTAGAAAGTTGCTGCCCTGCTACTAGGTGATCTTTAAGTCACTGAAATCCCAGAAACACATATGCTACAGTGATTATTTCCTTCGTACACTGCTAGCAACTTCCTGTCAGTGCTCTGCTCACTAGCGACTAATTTCCTTCTCCAGCCAAATCTTTCTGAAAACCTTTTAATGGCCGTTTTTGTATTCATATATACATATGTGTCAGTTTGTCCACAGAGGTTACGATGCTTATGTTTTTCCTGTTATTCATCCTTTTTGTTGCTATGTTCTAAGGGAATAAAGTCATCTGCATTGTATTTTAATCTAATTTTATTGTTTGCCCCTTTGTCCTTTACTAGTTCCTGTGCACTTGTCACAGTCACAATCTTTTATGTGCTAAAGACTTCATGTACACCTGGTCTTATAAATCCTGAGTTAACATATCCAGGCGATAACCAGCTTTTGCAACTGCATACTTTGACTGCGAATGCTAGGTTTTGTGAAACTGGATAACAGAAAGATCACCCAGAAAATCTGCTGAGGCCTGTGTTGACATAGCAAGTTCATATAGTCTGGGAGTATCTGCTGTGTGAGGAGCAACCGTATTACCTGTACTACAAAATTTGATCATCAGAGTAAGTAAGCTGCAGAATTGATTCTAATCCGTGCAGTTGCTAATCACATCACTCCAGATTAGGGATGAACACCATGTATCAGTCTGATAAATTATTGTCTGCTAATGAGAATATTTTTTCAAATTTTATTCATTGGATTCTGCTATTTTAGCCAGTAACAAATAATCGCTAATAATGTGTTCATTTATTTAATCCTGTACATTTCAACGGCACAATAATGACCACCATTCAGGACAAATCTTAAATTCAGTCTTTCTTCTAGCTGAAAGAAAAGAACTAAACAATGATTCAAGTCATGACTGGTGTTTTTTTTCATTTTGTCTGTCAATGTGACAACATGTCAATTTGAACTTGGAATTTGCAGGCGTGCATTTACACTGGAGACTTTCAAGTCTCTGTCACCCACAGGTCACATGACAACAACTCATGTCCTTTTTTTCATTCATATATGTAAATTAAACCTGAACAGGAGTCTTATCCATACTTGCCATTGTCCACCAGGGGCAAATAATCACAGCGATCGGCCCAAAAATCCAGCGTGCATCCCTGCTTCATATTGCAGTTTTGTTGACCCTTCAGCCCTGGCGAGAAAACTGGAAATTTTTGTGCTACAGTTTAGCCAACTTCTGGTTGCTCAGATAATGTGACACTGGCAAGAAAATCATGTTTTTTCCCCCTTTTTTTTAAATTGAGTGTAAACCCCACATGGATTAATTTTCCAACTGTCAGAAATGGCTCTTCCTCCTTACTGTGTGGCTCTTGAAGACGAGTCATAATTCATTTGTATATCTTGTAAAACTGAGGCTTAAATTCTGATCAATTTTACTGTGTTATCACATTTAAAACAATTCTGATTATAATAAACTAGCTTTGATCTTCTTTTTAAATTTCAAGTACGTTTTTCCCCTCAGAGAAAAGGCTTTAATCCAGTTAAACAAAAACCTTTGTGTCACTTGCTAAAATCAGATGACCCTGCTGTCAGATGACTGAAAAATAACCAAAGGGGGCACTATTTCAGGGTGTGTTTGAGTGCATGTGTTTGAATCTGTGATGTGTTTGTGCAGATGATTTCTGACTGAGAGGAAGGAGTGGCTTTGATCTGAACCCAAGAGGTTTGATCTCCTGGAAGCTCAGTGGGACTCTGTCCACACAAACCACTGTCCTAAAGGTTGTTGGAGCCCCCGATGGGACCCGCTCTCTTTCCTCGCCCCCTGCCCGTCTACTGAGCACGCTCTCGAGACAAGATGACAAACGCATGCACCCGAGCAGTTTGAAATCGACCAACTTTGCAGTATGCTTGGAAGACATAGAACTATTTGAAAAAGTTCTTAGCCAGTCTGGGCAACCTGAGAGAGCCTAAAGCTGCCCAACACAGCATGCTACATGTCACAAGATTAGCTACACTGCCTGGGTTTTTATTTTGGTTCTAGAGACCAGAGGTTCTCTGTGACAGCCTGTATTTAGTTCAGTCAACGAGTCGGGTCTCGTTTGAAAGCATGTATTGCTTCATGGAAAAATGAATGAATCATAAAAAGTCCATTTAAAAGTAAATCACAGAAATTGCCTATTTACTCCAGTGCACATCAGTTGCGTGTCGCTCTGTCGTATTACATATCAAATTATCTGTGAATATCGTGTTAGACATCGCAAGTTTGTGTTATTTGCCGGTTTTATGTCTCTTGTGGTTGATACAACAAGTATTGCGAGGAAAAACTGGAATTTATGCTCCACTTACAAAAGGGGACTGGTGTCTATAAATAGTTTGTTATTTTTGGGTTAAAATGTGCGTCCATTTTAAAGGACAGACTACAACAGAGAGCGAGGCTGGTGAATGGCGGAAATCTGTGAGCCTGTTACTGTGTGCAGAACGCACACACGCACGCACGCACGCACGCACGCACGCACACACACACACACACACACACGCACACTAACACACCCTGCTGTTGACCAGGAGTGTAAAGACACAGACTGCTGGATGATTGCATTGGCACTGCATGTTCTCTACTCAAAGATCATCGAATGGTTGTCCATTGGACCCCCCCACTTTCTCGCTCTCTCTCTCTATCTCTCTCTCTCTATCTCTCTCTCTCGCACGCTCTCTCTCACTCTCTCTCTCTCGCACGCTCTCTCTCTGTCTCTGTCTCTCTCTCTCTCTCTCGCACGCTCTCTTTCTGTCTCTGTCTCTCTCTCTCTCTCTCGCACGCTCTCTCTGCCCCCCCCCTCTCTCTCTCTCTCTCTCTCTTTCTCTCTTTACTAAGGCACCCCTTCCTCACTTTCCTCCCTTTTCACCCCTCGTCTTACCCCCCGCCTCCACCCCACCCCCCTCAGAGCTTATGTAAACTAGCTGTGGAGCCAGGGCAAGCTGAGGCTATTTTTAGCAGCAGCACTGCAGAGCAGAAACTGGCGGAGGGTCACGTGTGTGCAGCTGAATCAAAGGGAGTATCCCGGCAATGCGCTGTAAACAAAGGGAAGGTCAGTAGCAGAAGGTGAGACACAGAACGCCTCTGTGGTGCTTGGCTGTATGTGGCTGCGACTGCAAGAGGAGGGCCACAAGACGCCTGGCCGTGCTTTCCCTTCAGTAAATGCCTGGCTAGAAAACACATCGTCACATGTGAATGAACACATCCATAGGCGTCCTGCTCGCAGACACACACACACACACACACACACACACACACACACACACACACACACACACACACACACACACACACACACACACACACACACACACACACACACACACTCCTCACAACTCCAGCATTTCTGCCCAGATGGGTGAGCCGAGCTGATCAAAGTGGGGGCATGACACATGAGACATTTTGCTGTCTAATGGTGACAGAGGTTCCCAGCTCCACACTAGATCCCTGTTGCTTATTTATTTATTTATTTATTTAATCCTTATTTAACCAGGTAGGTCAGCTGAGAACCGGTTCTCATTTATAATGACGACCTGGCCGAGAGGCAGATAAATCAGTAGATATTACAATTACGGTATACATGTCACAGCCATAAAAGCAAGTAATATTATTTTTTTAATTATAATTAAATTTTAATTTAATTTAGTATATGCTGTTTATGGTGCATTATTAAAATGAAAACAGCAAGGGCATAAAAATGTTTTACACGTCATATCAATATTTAAATGAAGTCAGTAGCTGAAAGCAAGTGCAGTGATCTTGTACTATTGGTTATTATTGCGTTTTTAAAGGAGGGTAGTGGAATGAATGAGCTGAGCTTTATGTTCTTCTGAGATTACAGTCATCTGCAGAAAAAACCTGAGAAGACGAGCGACCGGAGGAGGTGCAGGCTTTAGGTGTGAGGGAACTGATGAAGCCACTAGAATGCAGACTGCAATTTGTTTTGTGATTATTATGAAGCAACTGCAAATGCAATTATAGTTTATAATAGTAGTTTCAACAGTGAGTTTTATAAATGACCACAAACCAGCAAGTTTGCGTGTGAGACTGGGGTGAAGGCTGGTTTAGAATACAGCCAACAGTTGACCTAAAACCAACTGGATTTCTGCAAAATGCATAAAAAACACAAATCCGTGCTCTGGTATCGGCATGTTTTCACCCCTATGGAGCTTTTGAATCGACAGCACCTAGTTAGACTTTGCTCTTGTTGTGTAATAATAATAATACATTTTATTTGAAAGCGCCTTTCAGGGCACCCAAGGACACTGTACAAGATTAAAAATGAGAACAATAAAAATAACAGAACAATAAAATCAGCAAACAGTAGATAATAGATAATGGTATACACCTTCAAGCTTCGGCAGCAGTGAGGCTAGCTGTTAGCGGTAACCAGCCACACCCAAGCAAACGTCTCCCTCCTCTATAGCAACTAGTCAAACAAGTGTCACCTTTCACCTCCTGTGGAATGTGGCCAGAATGGTGCTCAAAGCTATTTTTAGAAGCCATTTATAGTTTTTTTTTTTTTTGTCACAGGGGTTTGTTTAGCCAGACAGTTTGAGCTGTTGGCTGTTTCATTAATTTATTGTTGTAGATAATCTTAACTTGAGGTTCTGGGATTGCTCTGGGCCAGCAGGATGCCACTGGTTTCATTTAAACTTTGTCCATGGTGTCTTTTTTTTTTTTTTCCCCCCTATACTGTTGGCTGCTCTGTGACTTTTAATTTCCTTATCAAGTATCCCCACCGTTCAGCCTTTCACTCATATAACCTTTTTGTGTGTCTAATCGTTCCAAACTAGCAGATATGTGTTTTTTGACTGTGATACAACTCAGTGAGGGTATCAGTTAGCTCCCAGTAGACCACAAATTTACAGATAATGTGATAACGTTTCCCAAAGCTACATGTACACATACAGTGCACAGATGCACAGTCAGACACAGTGGCACACATAGTGCAGAACGCGGAAAGGCTGCTTGCAGCGCTGCTCGGCTTGGTGTTGATGTACGGGAGAGTCTGGAAGGATACAAGTGTAGCTCGGCTTAGAGAGAGACGGAGGGATAGACCGAGGAGCGGTATGAACCAACTGGGGTTGCCATAGGAACCCAGCTGCTAAAAGCAGGCAGGGTCAGTGTGGTTGAGAAGCTCTGTACAGATGGAGCCGAGCACGCCACCCTGAGGCCAGTTGGTGCACTGCAGCAACAGCCAACAGGCCCGAACCGCTCGTGCTCCATCTAAAGTTCCGCTAAATAAGAGCATGTTGCAAATACTGAAGAGGGAACTGAATAGAATGTTGGTGTTGATTGATATTTCCCTCTGGGTAATTTCTGATCACTGATTCAACCCACATTGATTCATTTGTTTTCTACTGATCCATAGGAGCCCCCCCCCCCATAGTGGTCATTGGCTATTGACTTTTGATTAGAGGAAAAGAGGAAAACCTCATTTTCAATGGGTCACCGGCTGACATCCAAGAGCAACAACTAATTTGACATGAACCAACAACAGAAATGAATCCTGTTCAATATTGTTGATCAGACTATTTTTATTGGGATATCTACTAATTCAGTAACTGATAGTTTATTGATGTTGATCCTAAATTTTACTTAGGACAATTTTCTTCCAAATCTTTGGTAGAAAGCTCCGCGTGGGCTATGGTTTGGGCCCTACTCTGCATTCCCACTGTAGTTTAAATTGTGGCCTGAGTCTATTTTAAGTGAGGGCAGTGCAATGGTCTACATCGACACTGAGCAGAGACAAACACAATGTATTTTACATTTTTATACAACACTTTTCCAAACCTTGACTTGGTGCAGCCCTGGAAGGAGAATTGGTGGCCTTGAGATAAAGCAGGGACTTTTTGTTTACACAAGATTTGGTTTGACTTTCAGGAGTGTCTCCGTTCTTGCTCCTATATTTAGGAAGTACCCACTGGGCTGTTGATGGATTTGCCTAGTTGCAGATCCATCTCTCCTGTTTGGATGGATTGTTGAAACCCAGGCTCAGATCTTTCCACCAGGTGACCAGGATCTCGCACAGCCCCACCTTCAGTGTGTTGGGCAGGACACGATGGTGCTGGTTGCACCAGTTCAGCGCACTTCTTTTATTAGCTGTGTTGTGTAGCTGGGTTTTTTTTCATTGTTGTTGTTATACTTACAGAGATTTTGATGAAACATAACATCAGAGCCAATTACATAATAATTGATTTGAGAGCTTCACTTTGTTTAATGATTTAAATAGTTTCTGACTTAAACTTGTAAATTTTATCTTGCTTTTTTCTAGTTCTGCTATGTGATATACACTATCAATTATATATTTAAAGTTACCAAAGAAAAGAATACAGTTGTGACCATAGATTCAAGATTTGTTTTATTGTTCCCATTGCATGTTTGGCCTTTTGTTCGGACAAGGCAAGTGATTTGCAGTCATGCTGCTTTGCATGTTTTGTGTTCACTTTCAATTCCTTTTTCTACCATGTCAGATATAGTATAACAAAAGTGAGCTGCTCCAAAGTAGTGTAGTGGATGGAATATAATTCAAGCTGAAAATGTGTGTGATCCCGCTTCAGAAAAGACAGTGATTAAAATTCAGAGCAGTACTTTAGCAGCTACGGAAACGGCGTGCTGTGCTGTGTCCAGTAGTGAGTTTTGAAAACCAGTCACCAGTCAGTTGGACACTGAAGTGAAAGTCCATTATGTTGGCCTGAGCGGCTGAAAATATGGAAACTATTGATCATGTCCACTGCACTGTTAATTAAAGATGGTCCACTATTTGTAAAAAGTCAACCCAATTATCAAATGAGCACATGAGGCTGGGTGGTGTTAGTTGATGTGAAGGTTGCCTGCCTCTTCTAGGGTTTTTTCCCCCTTATCTATTACAGCAGTGTTACACATTTTCACAGTCCCTTTCCATTTTTTAAAATTTATTCATCCACTGATTCACCCATGCATCTCAAATAGATCTTTGTGTTGTCTTAATTCATTATTGAACACTGAAAGGTTAAAATTAAACAGTTGTACTTGGGTTGTCATCCTCTCTTCAATGGGTAGCAGTATCTATAACATGTAGCTTTCTCTCTCTCTCTCTCTCTCTCTCTCTCTCTCTCTCTCTCTCTCTCTCTCTCTCTCTCTCTCTCTCCCCCCCCCTCTCCTTTTTTGTTGTGTGTGTGCGCACGTGTGTGGATTATGGAAAGATAAGGCTGACAACGCTGAAAGACCAGACCAAGTAAAGTGATACAGTTCACAACAAAGCCTATACATAGCAGCACAGACTGGCCCACAAGAAAAGTAAAATTAAGACACGGCGAGTGTTGATGGCACTGCACGCTAGAACCCATGATCCTCATAGTCCTCAAAATGTGCAAAAATGCCCACACCCCATCTGACTGGGTACTAGTGCAGAAGTCCACGCAGGGGACAGATTTCCCACCTCGTCCATCTGCCGAGCGTGGAAAGCTAAACCTGGCTACGATAAGACATTATCTGGTTGACCACTTGGTAATCAATGTTATCTTTTTGCTGCTGTTTCCAGGGTATAAGACCCTTGTTCTTCTCCTGTCGGGTACAAAGACTATATTTGGCTCTAGTGCTCTACCAATAGTACTCCTGTCAGTGAGTGCTCAGTAATTATAACCTTGCAAGATTTCTTTCTGCAAGCAAGCCAAACTAAAAATAATTTAGATTAGAGTAATTTTTTTTATGTCTGTCTTTCTGGTTTCCCTGTAGGTTTACTAGTTATAAGCATCTAAATTGTACTCTCAGTTTCATCCAAAGCAGACATCTGTAGGTATCAGGTCTACGTGCTGCTCTTAGAGGTCAATCAGAATGGTCTCCACAGTTCAAAGATCATTTTGTAGATTAAAGATAAGGCGTGTTTGTTAAGCCAGAAAATAATTTTGCTCATTTTTGTTTCAGAAGCTAACCTTTGATGCAACATCAATATCTTTTTTTTCCTTTATGACCAACTTTTTGTAAAAACAAATACTTCCTTCAGGGGGGAAAACAGCTGATTAATTTTCAGACACAAATGATTCTTTTTGCTGTTGCATATATCTTTTAAAGCCAGCCTTGTGTGTCTACAGTATGTGTTGCTTTTTCACATCCAGCTTTAGTAATGATTTTGCATGTTTGTTCTTTCAGACAGAAATAAAGTTGTTACAATTAAACATTATTGTCAGAGCACATGATGTCTGCGTCACCCAACAGATCATAATAGAGCGGTTATTTATTCAGTTATTTATTTTAGCATGGGTGCATTAGGTGTGGTAATTTTAGAGATGAAATGAAAAGGGGCTGAGAACGATCCTCTGGCGGAAGCCGTAAAAAGAATCTCCCAGGCTTGTGTGCATCATGTTTCATGTGTGTTGGTGGGAGGATGCTGGGATGCCACATCCAAGATTCACTTTTCAAAATTTAAGCTTTAAGTCATTTATGTCATTATTATGAAACTATTTATTATTATGAAACTATTCATTATTATGAAACTATTTACTACAGCCGCTATTACAGGACAGGCTTTGCTCCTCACCTGAACTCTACACACTCTGACTGCAGAGCACTGTCTCTGAATGATTGCGAGTGTGTTCCACACCTTTGCAGCTGGACCGTTTGGACTGTGTTCCAAAGCCCTGGTGTTTGTAACCAGCTCCAGTCCGAGGCTGCTGCTGCTGCTGCTGCTGCTGCTGCCGCCGCTGCCGCTGCTGCTGCTGCTGCTGCTGCTGCTGCAGCTGCACATGCTCCCTCAGTAGTAAAGGGAAGGCCACAGCCAGCTGTCTAACCCCACATTAACAGCCTTATGTAATCTCCCTGGTTAGAGACAGACAGCGATCGCCCAGACTGAGCAGGCCTGCCCTCTTGTGGCCACCTGCTGCACAGCCCACAGAGCAGTCAGACATGTTGGCTGTGGTCTAGCTGAGATTTAGTCGACTTATGGTTACGTTTAAAAATTGTACTTTATATAGATTTTTGCAGTCAGTGTGGCTTTTTTTTATTACTTTTGTGAATTGAATACTTTAGGTCAATTAGAATATACTAAGAATATGTTAAGATTTTATTTACTTTAACACGTATTGGCTTTTGATTACTTATGTTTAATTGAATACTGCTAAAGGTTATTTCTCTGCAGCCGAGGGAGAAGGGTAACAAACTAAACATACTTTTTGTCTCATTTTGCAGCTTCCTGGACAGGATTGATTCTGTAAGACAGAATGATTACACACCGACAGACCAGGTGAGTCCCTTGGTTGTATGCACATGCATTTCCTAATGATTCTCCGAATGTGGAGTTGACCTGAACTCTCCCTGTTTCCACATTTTCCAGGACCTGCTACGCTGCCGAGTGTTAACTTCAGGGATTTTCGAGACGAGATTTCAAGTAGACAAAGTGAACTTTCAGTAAGTTTTAATTAGCTTTAGACGGCCAAAACAACATCTCTGATCCGATCATACAGTTTTTCCTCTCGAGTTAAGTCATGTTAACTTTTTATTTCAGAATCTTCTGAGGCCAAACATGCATTTTTAGTCAAACAAACACAAATCACTTTGGAGCATACTTTTTGAATAAAAGAAAGACCCCAAAAATGATGAAATAATTCACAATTACCTTTGTTATTTGGGGTCTGTCTAAATGTTTGTAGTTGAAAAGTATCTTGTTGCAGCAGTTATAGGACCAGCTAATGGAAGTTGGAGTAAATGTTTTGTAATGTGAGTGATGTCAGTTCAGATGTCCCACTTCTGCAGTCACAGAAATGACTTCTGGACTCCTACTTTTGGGTGTGCATTATTCTCTGGTCATCTGTTAAGAGTGTTCTGGCTGCAGTCTTTTAAAACTTTTAATATTTTAAAGTTTGACATGAATTGTCATGATGAACTGAACTTAAATCAGTTGCACATTTAGCTGTAAGTATTAAATTTTGTCCTAGAAGACACAAGACAGCTCTTCATCCAGGGAGGGCAGTAGGGACGAGGCTGTTGTGTCTGAGAGTAACTGAGTTATTTTTCTTCACCCTAGCATGTTCGATGTTGGAGGCCAGAGAGATGAAAGGAGAAAATGGATCCAGTGCTTTAATGGTGAGACTTTGGGCCTTTTTGTTCCAATTTTCATGCCATGCCACAGACACATTTTCCTCCTCGTTTTATATCTTCTGCTGTCTTCAGCTTTCATTTTTGGTTATTGCTTATTTGTGCCGGTGTTCCTCTCTTCTCCTTCTAGACGTCACTGCTATCATCTTTGTGGTGGCCAGCAGCAGCTACAACATGGTTATAAGGGAAGACAACAACACCAACAGGCTACGGGAAGCCCTGGATCTCTTTCGCAGTATTTGGAACAACAGGTAAGGCAGAAAAATGAATGAAGTGTGCAGAGTGATTCTTCCCTTTCATCCGTGACACATGCTAAACCCTGAGGACCTTCCGTTTGATACGTCTTTCTTCCTTTGCTGCATCTGCACCATCCTGTTGCTGATAAGAGTTTAGTTTGTGCTACTGCAAATGCACTTAATACAGTTAAAATACTTAAATGTTAAAATTAAATACCCATGCTTAATACTAATATTCACATTATTAATACAAAAAAAGAGAACTCTGATTAATTGTCTAAAATGTGTTTTACAGATGGTTACGCACTATATCAGTAATATTATTCCTGAACAAGCAGGACATGCTGGCTGAGAAAGTATTAGCTGGAAAATCTAAAATCGAAGACTATTTCCCTGAATACGCTCGTTACACCATACCAAATGAAGGTTTGTGCCCAATTCAGAAAGTAGCAGCAGTGAGTGCTGTCAACGTTAGTCTGTCCTGACCCCGAGTTTGTTTTCCCTCTCAGCAACTCCTGAACCTGGTGAAGACCCGAGAGTGACGAGAGCCAAGTTCTTCATCCGAGATGAGTTTCTTGTAAGTGCCTCAATCTGTGGACGTCCTCGAGTCATTCGTGCCGTCTTTGTCTTTGGACGGAAGCTCATTTGTCATCCATCCATCCATGTCGTCCATGTCTTTAAACCACAATCATTTACATTCAAACTTGTTTCGCCGTAAATATTTAGTCAGATTTGCCAAACTTGTCAGACTAGATGGAAGCTATTTGCTGCATAAAGAAAGATGAGCATTCATGACTCCTGTTCCGTCCCGCTTACATCTGTCCCACTTGTCCCTCTCAGCGGATCAGCACTGCGAGCGGCGATGGCAGACACTACTGCTATCCACACTTCACCTGTGCTGTGGACACAGAGAACATCCGACGGGTGTTCAACGACTGCCGGGACATCATCCAGAGAATGCACCTGCGGCAGTACGAACTCTTGTGATGGGAGACGTCAGCGTTCGTCGGCCCTGTGTTTTTCTCCACCGTTCTACATCCTTGAGGAACTTTTCCTCTTCTTCCTCCTCCTGCTCCTCAACCCCTTTGCAACCCCTGACCGCCCCTCCTGTCAAAGACTATGAAGTACTACTGAAGTGTGTCAAATCTTCTTAGTTTCTAGCTCTTTTTACGTTTAGTTTTTTCCCCCCATTTCATTGTCAACAAAGGAAAGTTGTGGAACAAAGTGAGCCGCTTATTTGAAGTTATTCTTCTTTTGATTCCTCCTTTTTAAAGGCCTTGAATTTTGTCATTCCACTAAGCCTTGGGCTACCTCCTTTTATGCCCCTTTGCATCCTTCCGAGCTCTGCTTTCTCATTGGACGTGATCTGGTGGGTGCAAGACCCCAGTGTAGAGGCTGTGTATGTGCGCGTGCGAGCGTGTATGAGAAGGAAGACCGCCGTGTTAATTAGCGTACGTGAGAGTCACCACCATGCCCTCTGACTCCCGCATCCCTTTGTTTTTGGTCCTTTCACCCTGTCTGCTCTGCTTCTCGCCCTGTCTCAAGGTCGGTGATGATGCCAGTGAGGGACCAGAGTGGCAGGAGGAGAACCAAGCGGATAAAGAGATAAAAATGCACTTTGCATCAGGTTCCTTAGAATTTTTTTTGTTCGTTTTCTTCTTTTTTTTTTTTTTTTTCTTTTTTTTTTTTCCTCGAGAGGAAGCATACACACAATGTAGCATCACAATATTTATTACCCTGTCATGATGTTAGCTTGCCGAGCTGCAGGGTGCACCGAGCAGACGTGTGGAGTGAAAAAGTGGGCAAGAAACGTGACGTGAATTGACTCTGAATGAAGGAAAAGGGACTGAGCCCTCTGCACCTTAGCCCTGCTGCCACCACAGACTTGGAATTTCCTTCTTTTACCACACAAACCATCCTTTTAGTTTAGAGATCATGATGGGAGGGGAGGGAAGGGAGAGAATAATGTATTGGGGTTTGTTTTTTTTTTTGTTTAGTTTTTGTTAACTTGTACACTGTGCAAGGTTGAATTATCCTGTACAGACTGTAAAATGTAATATTATTTTGTACAACTTAATTGAAAGAAAAACAAATCTACTTGTAGATCTTTGTGCCTTGATTATGGCTGTACCTGTAAATGAGCTCAGATGTAAGTATGTTTTCGACTGCGCTGTACAGCTTGATGTCAATCTCTATCAGCAGCTGAAGACTGCGGATGGGGGACTTTCTCTGTAGAGTTTAGTTTTTTCTGGTTTATAAAAAAGAGGAAATGCTGTTTAGTAAAAAATGTAAAAAAAAAAAAAAAAAAATAGGGAAAAAAAAATCCTAAAAACCTGTATACATTATGCAACTTAACCACTTACCTGCAGTGAAGACCAGATGTTGCAGCGTCATGCCTTTGTTTTCTTTTGTTAGTTTTAATTTTTCCTCCTTTTATTTTATTAATATATTATTATTGTTACTATATTATTATTATTATTATTATTGATATTATTATTATTATTATCATTATTATTATTATTATTGAATTTTACAGCTTTAAACAAAACATTGGAAATCCATTGAAAGTGTCCAAATTGCAACCTGGTGTTGTTTTAATAGGAACCAACATCTTTTCGATAAAGCGTGTCTGAGGTCTGTACTGACGTGTGTGCATGTGTACATAAAACAAAGACTCACAGACGCATTGTATGTGTGCGCCTGCGTATGAGTGGGCGTTTGTGTGTAAAATTTTATAAATGTATGTACATGTAAATTTATAGGTCTATATAAATATATATGTACAATTATACATGTTTAATTATGTGTGTGCCTAGGTGTACATACCTATGTATGTATACGGTAAATATGTATACATACACACATAGGAAAGCATGTTTAGAATGGAGATGAATAAATGAGAGCGTGCAATATTAGTGATTCTTTGGTCCTTTGGAGGCAGACCCAATGGCCCAGGCACTATGAATGTGTGAGCGGCACCCAACAAGACAAGCTCTTCTCCTTGTACAAACAGCATCAGCCTTTTCGTCTGCTACAGTATACGTTTATCCTCGAAAATGAGTGAACTGACTGCAGGTGGAAACCCCTTTGTTTGGCCAGGGAGGATGATTAAATGACATTTTTATTTTCTTTAAATAAAAAGGCACATTAGAGGACTTTGCTTTATTTCCAGCCCGGTGTGCAGATTCCGTCACTGCGGCGGGTTTGCCTGCCTTGAAAACACACGATTATGCTGTTAAGGTTCAGTCTTCAACCCTCTCCTGCATCCACGTGAAACAGGTTTTGGTTTTAGTTTTTTTGTTTGTTTGCTTTCAATTTTTCTGGTGTTTTGCATCATTTCGAGAACAGGCCGTTTTTATCACTAGATTTCTGGAAGAAATATTTTGCTTCCACCAACCGCACCCATGTATGACACCGTTCCCTATCCTGAAACAAACAAAAAATATGCCACATTTTAATTTATTCCTATGAAAGCAGCCTGTTTTCCTAATTCAACAATAAATAATTACCTAAGAGATGATAAAGGAGTCTTTCCCAAGGTCACTTTCAGGCATTTGTCTATTTTTACATCATCTGTTTGCAGCTTTGACCACAAATTAAGCTCATTGATGGGGTGAACTGTCTCATCTGCCACAGTCTTCAGTAATATTATTTAAGCATTTTACTGATGATGACACCAGTGCTGCTTCTTCACTGAGACCTGCGCTCGCAAGCACAGACAGAAGTGCAACAAACCAGAGTTAAAGGTGTCTCAACAGCATCACCTGCGTGCATGTTTGAGAAAACAAAAGTGAAACAACAGTTGATACAAAATAGTTCTAATCTAACTTTTATTCACCCTAATTGTGAAACTGATTACATCTGGTAATGGGTCACATTGGGTTTTATTGACTACATATAAAACAAGGTCATTGATTCTCTCGCACAAATAAAAGCAAATTTCTGATACAGATCTTCAAGTATATTTATGGAATGATTCTCAGAAGCTTTTTAACCATTTTGGCAATAACATTTTGGCACTAAAACTCAGCAATAACTATTTTTTCTGAAATGCTTAATTAAAAACAGATGTAGAAATCCTCAATACTTATGTGACATTAACACTGGATACAGACTGAGAAATATCACAAGATGGATTCTTTTTTCTCTACATCAGGTCACAGGAAACGTACGAGTGGAGAGACAAAAGAATCCTGTTCTCAGCGCCCCAGTCAGGCAGGGGCTGCTGGGATCTACGGGAGTGGCAGAACAGGCAGTTTGGCATCGGCTCAGAGGATTTTGGCAAATTTGTTACATCAGTTGTGGCACCAGTCATGAGGGAAATAAACAGGTTTCCTTACAGGAGCCACGGAGCATTGATACAGCAAAGAAATAATCTACCAAACATGTACGCATTTAAACACGCACGCACACATATACCTATATGTACACAGTCTATATGCATGTGCGTTTGTGTGTATATATTTTAAAAATAGACAAAAATGTCCTGTTCACGCTTGCAAATCCAAACATCTCCCCTCATGGCTCTGTCCTGGGTTGTGGCGTATTCTTGGTGGTTCACATGTACTTGTGCTTCCCCAACACCACCAGGCTGAGGCACTGCAGGAGACCTTTCATCCACAGACAGTGAGCCAGGAACAGCAGCAGCATGCAGGCACCGGCCAGGCAGTAAACGTTGATCACGGTGCTCTCCTCAGGCAGGAAGCACTTGGACAGGGCGTAGCTGTCCGCCGACACCGACAGCTGAGAGAGACGAGGAGAATGAGTGAACCAGTGTGGTCATTGCAAATAACTACAACTACATGGCCTCAGTCAATATTGCTGTCCATGAAACCTGGCATCTTCATGGGGGCGTGAGGGCTTTTTATACCCATTGAATATACACAACAAATATAACATTTGTGAGAACTGAATTTAGACTGCTCTTTCAGACTCTTTTTGTTTTAAATGGGTGAAAGTGGAGCATTAACCTTTTAAAGGTGTGTAAGGCTCTTAACAGAATACACATGTACTCTGCAAATAACTCACGAAGTGACACACATAGGCCTGCAGGGGGCACTATAATCAAGCGTTCCGAGCATACTGAACTTTACGACCTTCATCCTTCACACGTTCGAAAACCTTTTAAGCATAAACTTTCTAAATTGACCTGAGCCACGAGACAGAGGCCCAGATGAGACAGCAACATCATAAAACACTGGTGGTTACAACAGAGGATGGTCAGCTGGGGTCATCACTTTCTCCCTCACCATGATGAAGCTGGGGTTGTTCCTGTTCCTCCAGCTGAAGGATGGCACACTGATTTCAGGGTACTTGTTGTCATGGAGAACCTCGCATCCACTGTGGGTGTGTCCGCTCAGGATAAGGCGGGGCTTAAACCACCACAGCAGCTGATGAGAGACAAGCCCACAGGTGGCCTCAGAGACAGTTTGCTGCTCAGTTAAATCATCACTTTTAATCCTCATCGTCATCGTCATCTTCTGTTTCTGTTAAATAGTTCTACCTGCACGTCTGTGGTCGGACTGAAGAGCTCTTACCCTCTGTGAGGCCTCCTTCGACAACACGTCATACTTCTCTCTGAACAGCAGGTGGCGATCTTCAGCCGGTGCAGCATCCAGCCCCGTGCATCCAGCATCACTCACCCTGTACAGAGGGTAGTGCTGCGCCACACACACACACACACACACACACACACACACACACACACACACACACACACACACACACACACACACACACACACACACACACACACACACACACACACATACACACACACACACACACACACACACACAATAAAAAACAAATGCAAACCAATTATTTTACTTATTTACTTACTGAGACCCTTGAAACAATAGTTTATGTATTCAAATTCAGATTTGCTTTCCCTCTGGATTTTTAAAGGTGTATCAGTCATATTATTGCTATAACGTGACATCTTGATCAAGACTCTGCTGAGTTGTGTCAGCTGTATACTTCTAAAATTTTCCCATTTTCAGACATTATTTTGATAAATTAAATGACAGATTGGTACATGAAGTGCACATCCAGTATGGTCACGTGTCCTGAAAATGACTTTCCATCCCAGTGTTTTGGGGGTGTGGGACTGCTGTACAGTTTGCAACTTTTCTAGCTTCAGTTACCCAGAGAGCGGTAAACAGTCCGGCCCAGTGGGAACAGACGGAACAATCACACTGAGCGATAATTTTTCAATGACCATACTACTTTGTGTCCTTTAATCACTTGATCCCTGTAGTGCCAATTCTTCTCCTGCTAATTGCGTTGCTGGGATTAACAGGTGTGTCCTGTACAGGACAGCTCACCTGTAACATGATGGGTGAGGAGGGAGAATAAAGCCGGGGACCCTCGCAGCCCTCGGCCGAACCGCCGTCAGAGTTCTGCAGATAGCGGGACACAGAGAAGGCGTCCTCAAATCAAGCTGCTGCAGGTTGCGTTGTGCTTTTTGACCCTGGCTCCAGCATAAAATCCACTCTGTCCTGCCCCCGTCTTCCCCCCCCTAGACTGACGCTGGCTGAGCTGAGGGTGTCTCTGCCGCCACTGATTCTACAGCGAGTTATCACACCTGCAGGGAACAGTTCATCTCCCTGGACAGTCGGATCAGCTCCGTCTCCACTGACTGGCAGATGGGGCAGCCGTCACCGTGCAGGGCCACGCTGTTCAGCAGGAGGAAGCTGGAGAGGAGGAAGAAGAAGCAGCTCAACAGGGCGCAAACAGAGCAGAGTTTGCTCCTGGAGTTGGTTATTTGCTATCAGGTTCAGTTAGTGGAAATAATAATGTGATCATCTGTAATTCAGGTGATGACTGGACAGATTCATGGACACACTCAGAGCTGAGAGCAGTTTAGTTTGGCACATTTTGTCTTATTTATAATTTTCAGCTGCAGCCTTCGTCAGTTTGATCCAGCCATTCGTTCTGTGCCTCCTCAGCTCATAAAACATTACTGCAAATGAATTTGGAAGATTAAATTGATCTCAGAAATGGCTGTTCTGATTGAAATGACATAACGAGATTTGTCTTCTCTGTGAATTTTCCACGAGTCTCACTCACACAGGGAAGGATTGAGGGATAATTGATAAGAGAAGGAATATTTAATGTCATATAGCATAATCTTTAATGTCACTGAGTTGAAGTCAATCACTGCCAGTCACAAGTGATCGTTTACACAAAGTGAGAATTTTTATCCATAAAATACATTATATATAATCATAATTATATAATATTACACAAGAATATTTTGGTTTCATATAGAAAACTCTTTCATGACATTGTACTAGAAATAATCAATAAAGAAAGAAACAGAATGGCACAAGAGGGTTTGGTTTTCTTTGCAGATGTTCCAGCTCCTGACTTTCTCAGGCTGCTGAACCTGCAAAGTGTCTTTATGCATCCTGCTGTCACTTACTTGACTCCCCTTTTGGTAACGATTCTTGTCGAGGAGGCGTTGAAGACCTTCTCAAAGCGCTGCAGCTTGAACCAGTCCATTCTGCGGTGGGGGACACACACGGCGTTTTCATCAGCCTGCTGCTCAGCCTGTCACGTCCCTGTCTGCCTGTCACACGCTGTTACATAACAGAGCTGGGGCACATGAGCACCTAAATCCCCGCAACTGGATGGTTTAAGCTGCTTGTTTTTGACTTCAAAGCGTCCCTCCATCAACACTACCTAACAATTCTGCCTTTACATTAACATATGAGGGACGGAGCTTAGATCATCAACTGTTTCTCCTGCTCCCAGCCCCTGAAAAGATATTTCAGCTATGCATCTCACTTTTGTCCCCAATGTTGGCTCTGCTGAGGGGCCAGACAAAGCGTAGCCCAAAAAGACTCCTTATGATGAATAACATAAATGATTTCAAGTTTCCCTCGCCCGGACGCGGGCCCCCGGGGCCCCCTCCTGGAGCCAGGCCTGGGGGCGGGGCGCGATGGCGAGCGCCTGGTGACCGGACCTTTGCCCATGGGGTCCGGTCGGGCTCAGCCCGAAGAGGCAACGTGGGCTCACCACCTGCAGGAGGGGGCCAAAGGGGTCGGGTGCATTGCGTTTTGGGTAGCAGCCGAAGGCGGGGACCTTGGCGGTCCGACCCCCGGCTGCAGAAGCTGGCTCTAGGGACGTGGAATGTCACCTGACTGGGAAGGAGCCTGAGCTGGTGCGCGAGGTTGAGAAGTTCCGACTAGATATAGTCGGCCTCATCTCGACGCATCGCAAGGGCTCTGGAACCAGTCCTCTCCAGAGGGGCTGGACTCTCTTCTACTCTGGAGTGGTCGATGGCGAGAGGCGACAGGCAGGGGTGGCGATTCTTGTCGCCCCCCAGCTCAGTGCCTGTACGTTGGAGTTTACCCCAGTGAACGAGAGGGTAGCCTCCCTCCGCCTTCGGGTGGGGGGACGGATCCTGACTGCTGTTTGAGCCTATGGCCCAAACAGCAGTTCAGCGTATCCACCCTTTTTGGAGTCCTTAGAGGGAGTGCTGGAGTTCCTTCTCGGCTGGCCTGGGAACACCTGGGGATCCCCCTGGAGGAGCTGGAAGATGTAGCTGGGGAGAGGGAAGTCTGGGCGTCCCTGCTGAGGCTGCTGCCCCCGCGACCCGACTCTGGATAAGCGGTGGAAAATGGATGGATGGATGGATGGATGGATGGTTGGATGGATGGATGTTGGCTCTGCGCTGGAACAGTAACACTACGAAGCCTTTGTTAGAACTGTGTTAACAACCTGTGCACAAAACCCGCCCATGAACTCTGCCACATGCTGGGATCACGATCACTGACGACTGGCTGAACGCTGCAGAATGTGCTTACTCATAATGGAACCCAATGTCATGATTTCCAACCAGTACAACCAGTTCTGTGTCATGGGAGTGTCTGAACATCCTGTGGAAACGGCGCACGTCGTCCTCCCAGTGCTGCAGAGAGACACAAAAACAGCGTAAAGAGGAGAGGAAGCAGAATTCAGTCCAGAGTGTTAATAAGACAAATGTCCCCCGAGAGGCTGATGGGTATAATGGCATCTCTGAGGGCCCCCCACTTCAGAACCGGAGCTGCTTTGATGCACACGCTGGATTTAATTCTGCACCTGCAGGGATCCAACGTCCACACAAGTGCCTTTAATTGCATCAGCTGTGTGCTGAAATCATGGGGTTTTTCCCCATCATGGACGGTCTGTAAACGTGGGCTCCAGATGCAGCTTTTTAATTAGACAAGAATGAAACCATTTGTCACAAAATATTTGCGGGTTTGAGGCATCTGTTCGAACTTGAGAAACTAAAGCCTCGTAAACACGGCACGATTTTCGGCGTCTTAAACTAAGTTCACACGGCACGTTTTGGCGGGTCGCCCGGGTGTACTGACGCCACCACTCGCCCGATATACAAACCCGACCAAGGTTTTCAGCAAAGACTGCGTAGTTGTGACCCCGATGTTGAAACCATTTGAAGTTGTGTCGTCCTCTCATCTGTTTTTTTGTGAATTGACATTTTTGAGCCGTAGATAGTTGTTTTGCAGTTGTAATAAAGGTGTGCTAGTCCGTGTTTTTCGGGCTATAAGTCCCCCCCAGGGTCGAATCAGTCAAAAAAAAAAAAAAAAAAAAGCCTCACGAATAAGAAAAATAAATTGCACTGGA
>BJFM01001987.1:70637-91125 GCA_016586285.1 Arothron firmamentum | reverse complement strand
AAAAATAAATTGCACTGGACTATAAGTGGCATTTTGTGGGGGACATTTCATTTGTGAGGGCAAGTTAGGGCAATTAAGAGCACCAGGCTCACGTGCTATGCCCACGTGTGTCCCGTGCTAGTCCTGGTTTGGAAGCGGGCAGTGCGGACGGTCACGCACGCTGACGGAGAGAATCGCACCGTTTGAACTTAGTTTAACTGGAAATGAAAAGAGCAGCAATTTCTGAAGACTAACCACTTTCACCCTGAGTTCAGAGGGTTTGACCTCTGACAGGAAATGTCAAGGATAAACCAACTTCAATCTCCCATTTTAGAGTTTCCTCAGCTTTTAAAGGATTTATTTAAGCAGCCCAAAACTTAAGATCTCTTAAAGGAGATTGGGTGACAATTTTGGGGGCATATTGAGTTTTATTTTTCCTGTCTCAACTGTTGGGACTAAACTGTCAGTGTAAGAATGGAGAAGCTGCAAGGGAAACAGGAAGTGAACTATCCTGTTTTAAAGATTCTTCAGTATCACGCTTTCTGCTAACAGACTTGATCACATTTCAACACAGTTTGAAATGAATATCAACGTTTGCCATGTTTGTAGTCAAGCATGCAGACTGGGGTGAAAACCGAGCTGGCTTTCAAATGCCCATGCTGTCCTCCTCCTCCTGCTCATCACCACCACCAATACCACCACCACCATCATCACACACACTTGGGTCTGACAAAACATGGAGAACAATGTTACCTTCTGTGAGCTCCACTTGCCTTCATCGAAGATATCTCCGAGGATGAAGACTATTTCGGGCTTGAGCAGCCACAGCGCGGTCTGGAACGCTCTCTCCATCTGCCATTCTCTGCGCGTTTAGACACAAGAGGTTCTGTTGTTATGGCTTGTTTTTTTCTTCTAGATCGTGTGGTGATTGATGGAAAACAGAAAATACCTCCTAAGCTTGTCGAACCAATGTCCCCCTACGGCCCCGAGAAGGTGGGTGTCCGACAGCACCATAGCGCGGACCACCGAGTCCACTGGACGCCCGTCGGGGCTCTTTCCGACCCCGGGCTCTGGCCAGGCGCACTTGAGGATGGCGGGATAATAGATGAGATACTCGCAGTAGAAGAAGGAGCCGCCGACCAACAGGATCAGCAGCAGCAGCGCGACCATCCATCTGAAGCTGAACCCCGACATTGTTTTGTTATTACGGGTTTGGGATGCTCAGGAGCGCTCTGGCAGTGATGGAACGTTCCACGGGGCATCATCTCTCCCAAACCCTGAATTTACGGTCTCCAGCCGGGTGATGCTCACGACACCATGCTCGTATTTAGATAAAATGGGAGAAGCTTAAATGAAAAATAAAAAAAAGATTCACGCCTGTGGAGCGAGAATCGCCTGTTCTTCAAAGCTTCTGTCGGTTTCCACCAAGTTATAAGCATTTCCGGTTAGGGAATTTCAAAATACAAGGCAGCACGTTACATAAAAACGTTGGAAAATCCAGCGATAGAAGGCGAATTAATAGAGTTATGTTTTTTATTTTTTTTGATTGCGAGAACTTATCGTGATTCCCCCTACTATTTGCAACCATAATTTCCACTTTCCAGAAAAGGATGATGAATGATTTTATGTCGCATTATACGCCACTGGCAGCGATGTAACACGTGACACTATTTTAATATTAGTGCTTTAAGACCCTTTTTCAATGTCAGAAGCACATTCAAGGACAAACAAAAGGTTTTAGTAACACATTTTGTGCAAACTTGAGATTGAATTCAAGAAGCCTCTGAAGACTTCCGGTCTTTTTCGTTGTACACCATGCCATCTTTACATCTTCACAGCTGTGTTCGCGTGGCCCCTGTGCAAGAACAACACATTTAAGGATGAAGTATAATTTTGATTGTTTTTTTAAATGATTACTTTGGTTTTTTGTTTTTTTTTAAATAAGCAGTCAGAAAGCCCGACATAAGTCCACATTGTCAGGAGGACCCCTGCGGCTGTTCTGGAGTTGGGCCCCGGTCTTGTTTAACCTGTTGACGTCACACCCATGTCCTTACACTGGAACGACTGAAGATATGTGAGTTTTAACAAAGAAGGTGCAGGATAACAGATGCATGATTGTAGTGAAAGGAATCTCACCCAACAGCCCTCTGAAGAATGGACCTTTTTGTTGCCTGACCTGTCTGTCCTCTTGCCAGATGTGCAACCAGAACTGTGACGGCTTTTTTTTTTTTTTTACGTCAAACGGGTCATCAACATAAGCGCTTTTACTTTAACGTAACAAAGAAATGCGCGTCAGGGGGTTGCCTCTGAGCCCCATGAAGATGCATTTAGTTCTCGTTTGTTTACACAGAGTTGATAACAGCGCGTGCGCGTTCTCCGTGCACTACCCTGCCTCTGAGTCTGGCTGCAAAAGTGTTGCACAACAGCTTCCAGCAGAACAACCTTCATTTTTTTTTCCGGTAGAGGTTTAGCAGATCGGTCAATAAGAAGAGTAAGAACCTCCTCCAGCTGCTTTCTTTCGGTCTCTGACCCACCCAATTAAGTCATTTATTAAATATCTCCCAAAGGAGAACAAGCAGCTGTTGTTACAGCCCAGAGAGTGAAGAGCGAACTTCTTAGCAACAGGATTACATTTAAAATAAAAGCACAATTTAATATCATTGATTGCTTATTATAGTCAGAAATGGGGGTTTGGCATGCAAATTTAGCAACATTTGTTTTGGAGACGAGAAAAGATCAAACTGAAAAAACCCGTGAAACAGAAAATTACAATAAACAAGCAGACAGACAGGCATTAGTGACAGTTGTTGGGCTGGGCAGATAGAGTCACAATAGCAATACAAATATTAGAACACTTAAACTATTTTTTTCCACTTTTGAGCAAAGCGATGAAAGAATGGGGAACGTCCACATTATAAAAGTTCTTTTTAAATAGTTTAAAATTAAAGTTTCTATTACTTTTTGACAGAATCGTCAAGTTATGTGTTTTTTCTGACCACAACTCTGCCCAAACTTGAAAAACTGCTTGATCAATCATTGAAGGATGCAAAGGAACAACTAATTTCCTCTCGTTTCCAATTTTAATTGAAAGTAATGGGTTTAGAAACAGGAATAGGTCGATAACCTTGAAGGTAAACAGAACAAACATGTACTAATTTATAACTAAACCTTTTGCATACACTTGATAATACAACATTTATGCGAAAGTTGATAATGAAATCAATGTAATCATCAGAATGAACACTTCTACTGAACATTTATGACAGAACAACTATTACCCCTAACAGGGTGATTACTACTACTGATAGGGAACAAGTCAGGAGTCAGAGATAATTAAGCTTTTCAACACTTGAACATTTCACTGAACATTAGAATCGGAAGTACATCTGATCAGGAAGTGCAGTTTTAACTAAGGCTAATCTCGAACATTCAATGATGCTTCCTACCAGTTGCGTCTTCTGGTTGATCAGGAGCTGTGGTTGCGAACTTTTGGAGGGCAGGTATTACTTAGCTACAATATGTTGGTTTGCACCAAATCCCCTTTCCCTTTGATTCTGCTTCTTGAATCTTTTGATCTGCTTATTTTGCATGAGTCTTTGATCTTCCGAATCTCGGATTTGGACAAAACAGTCACTGATGGCTTAAAAAGAAGCTGCCACTAAAAGTTGATGTTGATGATACCACAGCTGCAGAACTGTTTTTAATTTGTGTTCCCTAAACCGGCGCGTCTAGAGCGCCCTCTTTCGGCACAGATTATACACTGCACACAGTAATAGATCATTATTTTAAAAGGTTATAAGGTAATAATAATAATAATAACAACAACAATAATAATAATAATAATAATAATAATAATAATAATAATAATAATAATAATAATAATAATAATAATAATAATAATAGGGATTGTTTTTACGATTCTTGTCATTTAAAAAAAATATTTTAAGTCCTCATTTTTCTTGTTTTTTTTGAGAATTTTCTCTTGGGAAATGTGTGTTGAAGTCATGTAAATTTTGCAGGCTCAACAGGAAACTTTGCCATAACATACTTTGTTTTCAGTTTAATCACATTACACCTAGTGCAGAAGCTGGTGATTGTGTAGGTTTCTAATATACAGAATTTAACAAGATTATCACATCACAAAGTGGGACGCTACTGCAATCCAGGTCTGAGTTTTTTCAAAGGATTGTTATTGCTTTTAATGATTACATCAGAATCAGATTAAATATTCAGTAGGCAGCTAAAGAACCTTCATCAGGGAATTATTTATTATGTCATCCATCTTCAGACTGGGATCTTTATCCTGATATTTAGAGATGAGCTGCAGGAAGCGCAGCAAGAGAAAGAAAATTCATGTGTTGGGGAAGTTTAACACTGTTACAAAGCTTTTTATTACCAGCAACATTAGTCCAATGAAAAATGATTGCGCGTGAAAATAATTGATTTCATTTAAGCAAGAAAATAATGCTTATTCAAAGAATATTAAAACGAGTTATACAAGTGGCTATGACTGTATGGAGATGAAATGGACATTTCGATGTGAAACACTGTAGGTAAACAAAACTTCATCATCCAATCCTGACAGCTTGAGTCAAAAAAATGACCCCAAGGTCCCAAAAGTCACTAAGCTTGAAAAAATCTATTAATCCTCTCTCTCTCTCTCTCTCTCTCTCTCTCTCTCTCTCTCTCTCTCTCTCTCTCTCTCNNACACACACACACACACACACACACACACACACACACACACACACACACACACACACACACACACACACACACACACACACACACACACACACACACACAAACTGCTTTCTTTAAACCTCAGAACGGAGGAGATGATGAGAGTCTTTGACTTTGAATCTAATTATTACAAGACATCACTCAGAAAGCTGCTCTTTGATGGCAGAGCTGATATCATGTGCATTAACCAGAGTGTCTTCCTGCCCACTCATGCTGAGGTGATAAAGCTTTGATAACATCACTTCACTTAACTGTTACCCTTCTGTTAATGATTCTGCGATGCCTTTTCCATGTACAAGTCAGAATAACTTTCAGCCCCACTTCATGATTGTAACTTGTACTCAGGGAAAATGTGAAGCAGCCTTGTCTCTGTGGAAGAGGACAAAATGAGGTAACCAAGTTATATTTTCAGACTAAACATGTACACGGTGTAGAAAAAAAAGTAATGCTACGGTGGAGTTATGAGGGTGTAATAAGACTACATTCCAAAAGAGATGAGTATGTCCGCAGCCACCACATAAAGACACTTAAAAGCTCACTTAAGCAGAGGCACCTTCAGAGTGCATGGAAAGTGCATCCGTGTAAATATTGAACACACAGTTTAGATTTCACTCCAGGATCAATGCTGAGGCAATTTAGACGTTAATCTCATTTGCACTTGTGTTTTTGTCTTAGCCAAAGATGCTTTAGCCTGGTAGTTGTAGTGGGAGGTCTGAAAAAAAATTCTCCAGTCAGGGAGAATTTCAAGGTTTTTGTGCAAAGCTTGGGTGTTTTTTTGTTTTATATTTAGAAAGATGAGACTGAAAGGCACGCTGTGCATCTGTGACAAAAGCCACATTAAACGAAACTGGAGTGAGGCTGGAATCCACTGTCCCATAACTGTTCATTGCATTAAACCTTTTGTTTGTTTGCTCCTGTTCCTGAAAAGCCTCTCAAGGATTGGATGAATCACAGAAAAAAAATTCAAGATTCACATTCATCAAGGTTTAAATCAACAGGTTTGGACTGGAAACAGCAGAGGGGGATGGGACTGAGTCTTGTCTCTCTTGTGACTGATTGATAGATGTAGTTCAGGGTCTCACGAGGGACTGGATTTCCAGGGGACTTTTCCAGGTAAGAATATTGACCGTCTCCTAAAGTCATGGTTTTCCCTCGGCCCCGTTCGGACGATTATTTTTTCAGTCTTTTTAAACCGGAGCCATACTGGCCTCGGGGCCAGCCGGGCGGTAACTCATTGCTACAAGGACCTCTGCTGCTTTAAGTGCCCCGTTATGTAAACCTGGAGGCTGTAGGTCAGTCAGCTCTGTCCTCATGACTCCCCTCATAGCTCACTTTCCTCTCTCCTAATGCACTCCAGTGGAAGTAACAGCATGCATAACAGTCGTATTAAATATATTGAATCTTAAATGATCCCTTGGATACAATAATAATGCACATTATAATGTTGGTTGCACTCCCCCCGTTTTTTCAACATCTTTTTTTAACAGAGTTAAGATGAGGTCAGAATGTGGGCTCATCTTTAGTGTGTTTTTTTTTTTTTTTGCTCACTGTGCACTGTACTTTATTTCAATAGTCATAAACAAGAAAAAATAATGAGATTTTTTTTAAAAAGGGAGGTGCAGTGAACACTTCAGCAGCTCTCTCATCTGGCGAAGCATCCGAAGTGCTTTGACATTCACAAACAGCTGGAAGCTCTTTGCAGCTGGGCTCTGATACCTGTTTATTCAGTATATAATCCAAGTGGATGTAATGTAATCCAAAATGTCTTCGCTACAGTATTTTATAATCATTTCAAGAAACAACAAAAACGCAGCAGTAAAACCTATTCCTCTCATGTCTGCAAGGAGAACTGTGACAGGATTGTTTTGTGGTTACAAGGGTGACATGACTGCGTGGCCTGTGGGTGCCAGGCGGATGGTGACCGCTAGATGCCGCTGTTAACTGAAATGCGCAGTTGGAACGCAGCCCTGAAAATCTGCGGGATCTGTTGAAGTCAGAACATTTAATAAAACTCTCGCGGAGCTAAAATAGTTGGATTAACTATTTATGCAGAGTAGGTGTCCAATTGTAAAGGTTTTGTCTGTTCTATTGGATAAAATCCCACTCGTGTATATATTGCACATGCGATTTGCGTGTATTTCCGCGTCCCACCTTTTACTCCCAATTATTGCAGGAGGCTGGACCGGTAATGAGACAGAGACTTCTGATTGGCTAAAACCAAAGTCGACGACGAACTCCTCAGCCCCGCAGTCCACTGTTGGCGAACAGAATTCACGCCAGAACGCAGAAAGTCAAATTTCAACAAGGGGACCAAACACGAAGACTGAGGTAGGCTGGAGGGGGAAGCAGCATAGTTAGAGGGCGAGTTCTGCCAATATTTTTTTTTCCTTTTTCAACGTGAATTTGCAGTCAGAAGAAAAGGAGGAAAGTTCTTTTTTGGTTGGAATTAGTTGGCTCATTTCTGGCGTGAACGCTGTGCCTGCGTAGCCGCTGGCGCACCTGAGTCTGTTACCGTTCGCTTTTGCGTCAGCATGACTTCCAAAAAAAAGATACTGAGCAAATAAAGTGATTACGACGAATTTCCTTCCCAGTATCATGTGCGCCGTGGTGATTGTTGGCCACTGTGGAATAATCACAGAAGACCAGGTGCCAGCAGGGAGAGCTAATGTGGCTGCGCGGAGGAGCGCACCAGTTTGACGGCAGCTGGGAGGTAACAGAGCGCAGGAGTTTGGGATGCAAGACGAACCATAGAGCGGCCATCCTTTCCCACTTTCACCTGGATAGCACCCGGACTGTCTGGAGCCATGGCCTCTGAGGTGGTGTGCGGATTAGTCTTCAGGTTACTGCTGCCAGTGTGCCTTGCAGCTGGTGAGTTCTTACTTTTTACGCACGTCACGCCCGTTAACTTATCCAACACATTTTCATGTATTTGAAGGGGACTCAACTGACATAAGCACTGTGTATTTGACCACATGTTCACAGTGAAATACTTGAAGTTAAAAACTGGAAATTTGAGTCCTCAAAATGTTTGTACTTGTGATCATTTGTGGAAACCACAGCTCTGTACACACCAGAGGTGCAAGTTAATTAGAAATGACGTTTAAAAAGTTTGCACAACCATTAACAACCTCTTTCCCTCCTATGTCTTGCTAAAGTCATTGAATCGCCCCTGTGTCTTAAATGTGATCCGATTGCAGTTTAACACAATTGTGTCAGTTAGAGGAGCAACTCTGTGGCTTCTAATGAGTTTTTCTGATTACCAGGATGAATCATAGTGGTGATGTGTAATTGCTGACCAGACATTCAATATGTGACTGCAGTGCTAATACTCACAATAAGGCTGCCAGTCTTGGAGCCCAACAGGAGCGATCGTCTGTGGGTCAGTGAAAGTTGGGTTTGATTCATTCTTTAGCTATGCAGCCTCAGATCAGGTGATGATTCATGGCCAAACTTGGCAGCACGACGGCCTATTTATTTATTTTCTTTCCTGCTTCGGATAAAATTCCGGGATTCTGCAGCTTTAAATGTTAAAATTGAGAGCTCTGGTTGTGATCACACTTTGGATGCGGCCTTTATGAAATGCAGTTTACTTTGTTTTAACTCTGTGGTCGGCCACAAATGAAAAACAATTAGTCCCTGACTGCTGCTGTGGTTCCAGTGTGGTGACTGTGTAGGTTCTTTTAACGCTAACAGCCTGCTTCTATAGATAAGCCCCACTCAGTATCGCCATAATGCATCAGCTGTCAGCCCGACGCCCCCTTTATTTCCAAAAGCAATTGCGAGGCCATGCATTGTGTCCATTAATTCATGGAAAGTCGTTTTAACAGTATGAATTAATAATGCGGCTGTGAGGGAGAGAAGGATGGCCTTCCCTTTTATCGTAAACATACCTTTAATATTTTATGTTTTTTTCGAAGTGCAAATGAGTGCCCGTCCTCCACCGCTGCTGCGCCCCGTAGCCGACAGGATGGAGGAAATGTACAGTGGAAAGAAGGGACGGCGTGGACGAGTGTGTGTCGGCGTCGCCGTTCTTCATCTTTTTCCACGTTGATGGTTAAAGATCTCGGCTTAATTATGCCAGAATGGGTTTAGTGTTAATCAATAACCATCAGCTCCCAGTCGGGGAAAAGATTTCAGACATTTAGAAGGCTGGTGGTCGGAGGATAAACGAATGGCTTTCCTCCCTTTTCGCCCGTTATTCAGTGTTGCAGTGATTCAGAGGAGTATGTCACAAAACACACAGCATCATATTTATTATCCCTGCAGATGGACAGAGGTTTAATGTAGGTCCACGCTGCCATTTTTCTCATGTCGCAGTGAAAGACGTCCAAACTTCCTGTTGGCCATCTGACAGCACCTCTATTGAAGAGCACAGAGGTGCTGGGCCTGTGTGTACACACACACACACACACACATGCACGCACGCGAACGCACACACATGCACCAGTCTGCCCACAGCCTCACTTTCACAGATCAAATAGGCTGCTGTGTATGTGCTCTCCGGCAGAGTTGGGAGCGAGTGTGTGATTATCAGCGTCAGGCGTAATGACGCCCCAGTCAGGTCAAACACACTGAATCAGGCACATTTGTGCACATTGGCTTCTGGTGCCCAGTGCTCCTGCAGCCCTTCCACCCACGATTCCATTTGTGCTGCTCTGACCCGGAACTTTTCACCCACTTTAGGCAAATTTGGATTTTATTTTTTCGGTATTGACATTCATTTGTAAACTGACTAATTAAAATATGGAAATAAAAAGCTCAGTGCACTATTTTATGTTGAAATCACTGCACGTGGCTTCCTTTCATTGTATCCAGTCATCTGGCCAGTTATGTCCTAACCTCCCTCCATTACATTTGTGTTCTCATGCTCAGAGAAAGGCCTCGATTTCACATTTGACGTCGTTTCTCCGGTCTTTGGAGTTGCGTGGTTGCTCTAATAGCTTGTATTGGAAGAGACAAAAGCCTGATTCAAGGATAAGTTCGCAGCGTTCTGACATCTGAAAACAATGGGTGTTTATTTTCATTCCCCAAGTAAAAATCCTCTGGCGGTGAGTCATCCAGACAAGGCGAACGTTCAGGAAGACCGCGGTCAGCAGAGGGAGGCTACACGGCCGTTATTATGTCACTGCAAAGCCGCAGATGAACGTTGTCTTTTGAAGTTGATCGGATCAATCATTAGCCACCAAACGAATGTTCCTATATGTGACCTTCGGTAAATGGCTGCGTCCCCGAGACTGAACACAATCTAGACGCTGTAGATATTCTGCAGAGGGAGGCAGTATTCTGAAATCTCGGTGCCCTGATGTTAAGACTTTTGTTAGGTGTCACTGCTCTGTATCTGAGGGTAATGAAAACAAGGAGGTTGACTAAGTGGAAGGGCTCCAGCCTGGGAGAGGTCCGAGCCAAGTCAAATGTCAATGAATAGCTCCATTGAATTTAAAAAAACACTATTTTTCAGTGGGTAAGCATAAATTCTCAGTGCACAACACAAGCGTAGCTAGTAGCCCAGAGATCTTAGCTCATGCACTGGAGCGCGCTGTGAAAAAAATGTGTTTGTCGATCAAGAAAAATGACCTCTGTGAGCGGGAAGAGTAAATGTGATTTGCCGGATGTGCGCCGGAGGCTTTAAGGACAAGACCAGCCCGCGTTTGTGATGTTTGGTTCACGTGGGAGGGGCCCCGTTGATCTTCACTCCGTCAGCTGGTAAACTGGTAAAAGCTGGAGGTCCGATTGACTCTGGGACGCGAGGTGTGTTACCAATCAATACGTCAATTAATGCGTTTTGGAAGTCATGTTAGCACTCAGGCTTTTTATCTTTCATCTGGAGTGTGTGTTCATGAAGGTGTGTGTGTGTGTGGAGTTTCATTATGCAGTGACACATCCTAGAACAATCCTAAATTGTCAGTCTAACTGTCAGAGGTCACAACAACCAATTTGCTGTCAGCTGATATCTGTTCTATTGAAATTAGCGTAATAGGTTATTTATTTCTGATCTGATTCTAATCTTTTTTTCCTGACGCCGCTGGTATTGCTCTCTTGACGTTGCACTTCCTGTTTAATCGCTGGCGGGTCTCGGCATTCCTTTGAATGGCCTCTTCAGTTCTTCACAGAACTCTGTGTGTCTCGGAGGCTTTTCACAGAGCCGACCTCCAGCTGCCCAGCTAATTGTGTCCGCGGGGCCCGGGCCCGTTTCTCTGCCTCAGAACAAACCTTTGTTGCCTGAAAGACTGAACTTGTTGTGACGCAGGCCTGAAGGACAGGCAGGCAGCTCCGCCGGCGTCTGGCTGCCTGAACGTTCGAGCTACTCATTGCGATAATCGAGGTTTATAGAGGGAACAATTTAATGATTTTGACCGCATGCTCCTCTGGCTCCAGGTTCTGTTTATGTCCCGTCCAGGCTCCCTCTGCCAGCTTGTGCTCTGGTTTATTGTCAAATGTTATGTGATGCAAACAAACCAGAAAGAACTATTGAGTGCTCTTGTTGTCATTGATTATGATGAAACGTGTTTTTTCTGTCCTTATTTCTGTCTCCGCAGCTTGCCTGTTCAGGTACAATGCCCTGTCCTTCGTCTACCTCATCTATCTACTGCTTATCCCGCTCTTCCCGGAGCCCACGAGCACAACGATGGAGGGTAAGGTGATCTCCGCATCAGCTTTGCACGCGTGACGACCACGTCGGCATCATCCACAGAATCTTGACTTCTTTCCCAACATCGCCGTGTGGGACTCCTTAATCCAAACCAGGCCTGCTCCAGAGGACCGTGGCATGAGACTGGAATTGGCGGTTCAGTTTATGAAGAAAAAAAAACCCCCAAATCCAACCAGATCTGAGATACAGAGATGTGATCATAATCATAAACACTTTGGGTTTTGGAAAACTGAACCCACGAGTCTTAAATCTGCAAAATAAACACTGAATATCCGCTTAAAAGAAGGGAAAAAACGGCCCCGGAGGCTGTTTCTGTTCTGTTGGTCTTCAGTGACGGATATAAAAGAAAGATGCTGCTTAACTGGACTGATTATCTTCATCAGATTAACATCATTACTCCCCCGAACGACTCGCATTTCGCAAACGCCGCGACTTCATCCAGCCGCGGTGATGAATGAAGCAGCCAGGCTGTGTGGTGAAATGAAAGCAGCGCCACGCCGCCGTTCAGCGGTTCCACGGCGGCCGCTCTCCATCCGCAGAGATGTCAGCCAGGGCAGAGGCTTCAGGGGACCGTCGGTCTGCGCTCGGACCGCTTTCCCCCTCAAAAAGGCTTAACGTAACTCGGGTTCCTGCTGAAGGCTGCACGCGGCGTTTAATAATACATAAAGGCGCGTCGGAGGGAGCAGCATCAGTTCAGGAGCAGGTCTGCAGCTGAAATAACAGTCAGGAAGTGAAGCAGAGAGAACGGAACACTTAGGCTTTCATCAATAGTTAAAGTCTCCTGGTAAAGCTGCGCGTTCCCGAAGGCTGCCTGCTTTACAGATGAATACAGATTCATTGATTTTTGTTCATACATGTGTAAAGTTGTCCAATTACTCTAAACCAATGAGGTGGTTAGCAGAGCAACGTTTGCTACACCAGGGTCGTCTACAAATGGTTTATTAACAGTGATATCAATGACTTGTTTCTGCCGCAGTCGTTTTATAACATTTGTTACTGATAGATTTTCAATCATTTAGAGAAGAAAAATGGCATTTTTGATCTCAATCTCATTTTCTTTGCAGTTATGTTGATATAAAGATTTCTGTTGCATTTCCAGTAAAGCCAGATCATGATCATGTAGGATGTTCATACTTTACATGTGTGAAGGTTCCGCATGTGTAAAAGCTGCCTCAGTAATTGCGCGTTTACTTCAGAAGAATGTCAGCAGCCAGAAAGATTCAGGTGGCAAGATTTCCCAGACCAAAAAACAGCCAGAAAATTTCACAACCGGAGGATATTTTATTAAAATATCATTTAGTTTAAGTGCAAATTAGTTTAGTTAACTTCAGTGAATGATAATGTAGCAGAAGCAGATAATCCCGACCTGTGCTGATACACACCGTCAGTTCGACAAATACAGAAATCTGATGACAAGAGACAGTTTTGGTTTACCTTAGAGAGAATTAAAAAGGTAATTTTGTGCTTTGTTTTGATGGTCTGCTTCATTTTGCCTGTTGAACCTGAAAGACTGTGCAGCACTTAAATCAGTAGTTAATCCAAACCAAATGTTGAACATGAATAATTCAGGCTCTGACTGAAAAGGCCACAGTTGTGTGGGGACGTCAGACCTTCTCAGTCCAAACTGAAAGGGAAGCCAGCGATGCCTCCTGCAAACTTCTTGGTTGCGAGTTTGCTCTTTAATTTTCTAAATAGGGCGAACGATTTTGAATTAATTCTCAATGTTATGGATGATTTCTGGAGGTTAGCTTGTGTGCGGCTTTAGCTAATTCATATTGAACCAATTTTTTTTTATAGCCAGGAGCTGACTGGCTGGTTTTATGGGCAATGCGATGCTAATTATTGGTAATGAGGGAGAATGAACGAACGGCCAAGCAAGGCAGATCCCAAGAATGCAAGAAAAAGCCCTCACAAACAGGAAAACGGGCAACGTAGAGCCAAAACAGTTGTATTGACTTGAGCATTTCCACAAAATTGGATGCAGACTCTTCCAGACTGTCTCCGTGCATCATTTTACAAGCGCTCTTTTCCTTCTATGGGAAATGACCTCACATTGCATTCACTTCATCATTAATTCCTCATCCTGCTGCAGGCCGCCGCTCCGCACCTGCGATGAGGTTCGCCTCTGACTTTGGGACGCTGTTCTTGGGTCAGGGGTGCGCGACAGTCAGGGCGCTGCTTCTTCCTCCGGGATGCAGCAGCCTCTCCAAGGCAGAACCAGGCCTTTGTTTTTCTCGGACACAGAACATTTTCATTTTCACATTAGGAAGAAATCCTCCTGCGGAGAGCGATCACCATAACAACTCCTGAAATTACCCCAAATACCTCTAGGTGCACTGTAAAACCGCCATGTGTGCAGCAGCTGTGGCGGCTCGCATCCTTCCCTCCCAGTACCAGTATGGTCCAAGCACAGCGCTCACTGGGAGCTCACTGTGGCTCTTCTGCTCCTCCAGGCCACACAGGGCGTCTCCTGCAGTCCCTCTGCTTCACCAGTGTGTCCTTCCTGCTGCTCCACGTCATCTACCAGATCACAGTCAGCAGCCTCCTGGCGGGGAACACCATCGCCTCAGACTTCAACTGTGAGTGCACCGTTTATGAGTTTCAACACTTTTTTTTTTTTTTTTTGACTTTTCCTTTATTTGATCACTGATTAAGCACAGCTTTCATAAAAAGAAAGGCAGCATCTATTTTTCGGTCCAGCCCGGGCGGGTGGGGCGGTTGGTGGTTCTAAACTTGACACAGGAGGTTTGACTGTCTGAGTGTGGGATTAGTTTAAGAAACGTGTAAACAAACCCTGTTCCATCCTTTAAGTGATTTAACACATAAACACAGCATCCCTCTGTCTGCACTGCGGTTTTCACATGATTTTATTTGCTGCCTCTGAAGATATTTTTTAGATTTAATGACAAATAATGATTCATCATTTCTGGAAATGTCCTCGCTTAAGTGGCATTTGGTTACAGAGTGTATCTAACATGTTGCTGATGGAGTTAGCATCCCTACATCATATGGAAACAGAGAAAAAGAGCCTTACGGCCCTGAAAACAAACCCTGATAGCTGTTAATAGCCTCGGGCGGAAACTCCAGATCAAACTGATAAAATAGGTTGCAACGCCAGAGACGCGGGCCGATGCCATCGCTCTGTGCAGCGGTGATAGCAGCGGTGCTCTTATCTCCTCAAGCCAGGCTTGCAAATGTCTGGAGGATTGTTCTTCAAACGTTGTGAAAATAGTCACTGCGACTCAGGAATAACTTGCATTTTTCGCCTTGGCGTAGATCACAGGTTTTTGTTTTCCTTCGTTATGGTCGCGACCAAACCTTTATTTTTGCACCGCAGCAGCAACAGAGGGTCCAAGCATTGCTCTTTGTCGCCTTCACCCGCTGGCAGCAGACGCCTTATCTCGGGTATCTGCTGTGATGCTCTTTTCCTTTTGGCAGCCGTTGATAAATAAGTCTTACTTTTCGTGTTTTTTCTCGGTGGCTGAATGCAGCGTTATGAGAAAACGTCTGAACCATCTGCAGCTGTTGGAGGTCAGTGGCTGGTCAACAGATGACCTGGCGGCTCCCTTTCGAGTCATCCTTCATGTCGGTGCTGACTGGGCGTGGTCTGGCCAGCATTTACAAACAGTCGCGAGTGTTTGCACAAGTTAAAGAGCGCCACATGGATGGAGTGCGCCCTGTGGAATGTTACTGAGGGGCTATAACGCTCAACAGGTTTAAACACAGGTATTCAGTGTTTTTCGTGGATGGTCATCACCTTTGCAGATATCAAACGCTATCAGCTCCCCTCTCTGATAAAAACCTGCTTTCAGATGTTAGTCTGGCTTTCTTGTTGCCCCTCAAGTTCCCTGTGAGTGAAGTTGGATTTCCCAGATGTTGTGGATTTGTCTGGGGATTTAAAAGGTATGAAGTCCGAGTGAAGTGATATCTGTGACATTTACGTGGTTATTTCAGGTTACGTGGACACTCGTGGACCTCAGCTCTTCCACAAATATCTGGGAAAAAAGCCTCAGTGTGTTGATTTAAGGTCCATCTTATTAGAACCAGACAGAACTCAACTGAGTTCTCAAACAGAGAACTCAGTTGAGTTCAATTTGATATATTTCATCTGGCTTTGATACAACTCAGAGAAGATTTGATAAATGTCTGGTGACAGTCATGGCCTGGAGTCACGTCAGAACTCTCCAATAACAAATAGCTTTTTTTTTTGGAACAACGTCAACATATTTTATCTCTGCTGAATGTCGCATCTAAGCCGAGAGTTGAGTCTCAGAGATGGTAAATTGTGAAATATCTGCGCTGTTGATCTGGATTCATGTCGCCAACCGTGCAGGAGGTGGGACAGATCCCCCGAAGGAGCCGAAAGGTTCACCCTACTGAGGAGGTCAGAGGTTATGTCAGGGGTTAGCGATGGGCTCCTCCCAGCACAGATGATCCCCACTGATCACTGGCCCTTCAGTGTGGTCTCTGTTGCACGTGTCAGATGTGTCCCACCAGAGGCCCGTCCGTCACTGCTGAGGGGAAAGGGAGGTCACAGGAAGCGAAAAAATGTTAAAACGACAATGAATTCCTTTAACTGGATGGATGAAGCTGGTGTTCTGCTTTGGCAGTAAAATAAAGACTAAACCAAGTCAAGATTTGGCAGATTCCTGCCAGTGGATACCAACGTCTCCCTGAGCACTGGAGTTCACTCCAAACCAGCCCAAGCGGGGGAAATAAAACGCTTGTTAATGGAGGATGTTTCACTGTGCAGCTCGACTCCATCTTTGTTGCCCATGTTATAATTGTAGTAGAAATTTATATAAACTCAAAAAAAAAAAAAAAAAGCTAATCGGCACTTTAACAGCTGCTGGAGTATCAACAACATCTGTTTAGAATGACTGGGAGTTCATAAAATTGTTAGAGGCTATTTTCTAACCAAACAATTTCCCGGCTTCACTAACATGTGCTCATCATGTGTTGCTCCAGGTTCCACATGGGAGAAATCCTTCAGACAAATTGGATTTGAGAGGTAAGATATGGTCAAAACTTTATAAAACACCTCATAATGACGATGAGTATTGTGTGTTAAAGTCCTTCCCTCAGATGCATCACAGTCAAACTCTGCAAGTCAAATTGTCCTGTCTCTCTTCCACTATATTTACGAGAAGACGGTGGCATTGTTAAATCCCAAATATAGCCACCCCACAACAAGGTTCAAGACACTTTTTGTATTTATCCATCTGATGTGGTTGATAAGTGCCCCCGGCCTGCCCCCGTATGCATTCCTGATGAAGGTTAAACCCACTTACGACCCGTAATGAGTTAGCAGGGTTCTATTTCAACGCGCCTGCTTCAAAGGCTGCTTCCTCACGCCAGCGGGATCAGGCTGGATGTGGTTTTCTGCGTACGGGAACGTCCAAACTCGGCAACATCCTCTTTTCCAGGTCCGCAATACTGGTAATGTAAATGGTATAAAATCAGTCTCGGAAATAGAGACACAAACAATCTCTCCTCCATCCCACCCCACCGCATTTTAACCATATGCATTTACAGTATGTATATACACACACACACACACACACACACAATGCTTTGATATGGATTTGCTCTGTCGACAGATGTGTTCTTGCTTTTATGGTTGAGCAAGTACAGTGCTCAGACTTAATAGGGTGTGAAGACAGATCTCAACAATGATGTATCAGATTTCACACCTTTGCTTGACTATTGCATTAAATTATTCAAAGTAATCACTCGGTCATGAACATGCTAATCATTCTGAATTAATCACATGTAGAACGCCCTCTGCTGCTGCGAACGCAAACTCAACCTCTGCTTGAGCAGTCACCCGGTCATTCGGAAACAGTCACCCACACCAGCTGCTAGATGCTTACAGTAACTGTTTATCTGATCGTTTCGCTGCGATGACACCCTCTCTGTTAACCTTTTACAAGAACGATTATAAAGTCTTGAAATGACCAGAAGCCATCATAACTCAATGCAAGCACCTGGTCATTGTTTACTTTGCAGGCGATGCACAGCTGCCTATAATGTTTTCTTCCTTATAAGGATCCTAATTACACTTGGAGCGCTTTGGCGGGATGGTTGTAAACGAAGATGTAGAAATTGGTCTGGATGATAATGAGTGTTTTTAAAGGCGTGGAAACCTGCAAGTGATTTCAGGGACAATTTTCATTTTCTTTAATTACACAAGCAATCATGACACCTTATAAAAGTTATCCTTGGGCTCCATTTAAAAGCTTTGAATTATGCCGCCGCCTTGATTGCTATGCAGGGTCAAACCGACATTTCCAATGCAGCAGACATGTTCTCCCAGTCCAGCTGCAGAGAAGCTCCACACTCCACTGTGGACTCTCTGTTTGAGTGGAATTTTACTCACTTGTTAACACCAGCACACTTAGAAACAAAACAGCAAGGCAGATTTCATTAAAGTGGGTGGTGCTGCAAATAAAAGCTGAAGAATTAAAGACAACACATTTAAAGAACATATGAGTCATGGAAAAAGCTCCCGTGCATCCATGTCAACAGGTCGGCGTTGCTAAATGGATTTGCAGCAATCTCTTCATGTGTTTCAGATTGCAGGGATAGAGGAGTCTGGCAGCTTGTGCTAGCATGATTTATGAAATGTTTTTATCCTTGATTTGCCACCAACGTCTCTACACATATTTCAATCGCATGTAGGCGCGTTTATTCGCTGGTGTGTGGACTCCAACTTCCACAACTTCCACGTGTCTTCATCCAGCCTCTGTTTTCCATTAGCTGTCCTGACATGTCTTTCTGCACGTCCGCAGTGTGATGGGAGCTGACGCGGGAAACGGCATCCGGGTGTTCATCCCTGACATCGGCATGTTCATGACCGGCTTGGCGATATGGCTCCTGTGTCGCAGCCTGGTCCAGAAGAGGCCGCCGGAGGACATGGCTCATCACAACGCCGACTTTGATGCCGAAGAACAGGTGGGTTTGATCCGCGGTGACAAATACACGCCGCCTTTCCGTCCCCCTTTCCTCTCGCTCTTTCTCAAGCGCCTCAGGGTTGACAGGTGTTTGAGGGCAGCTGCTTTCAGCGCTGAAGAAGTGTCAACATCAAGCGTTAAAACGTGTCGCTGTGACCTCCCTCCAAGGAGGAAGAGGAGAAGCTCAGCCTGGACGACAACATCCTCCTCGAGGAAGACTTCGAAGCGGGGTACGAGGCTGAGGAGGACGAGGAGGTGGAGATGGAAGGGAACGAGGAGGACGATGGGGAGGAGGAGGAGGTGGAAGAGGAGGTGAAGGAGAGCACGAAAAATAAAATCTTGAGACTCACGGCTCAAGTCGCCTCCAGAGTGAAGGAAATAATCGGAAACCTGATCACCACGGCTGGGCAGGTGGTGGTAACCATCCTGCTGGGCCTGACAGGTGAGCAGCTTTCCATACCGATCAGTCAATTTGACACTCTTTGAAACATTTGTTGTATAAAAACTAAGTTAATTCTCTAATATATGTTCAAAAAGTCAAACTATACTTGCAGCCACAGTCCCCAAGTTTAAATACATACATTCACCTACTGCCTGCTGGGCTGTAACCTATTTTATGGAGCAGATCAACATTTTTAGAGAGAGAAGAGGGAATCTTTAGAAACACGAGGGAGGAGTTTGTTTAATTTTTACAGAACTCACCTGTGTCCATCAGCCAAATAATCCTCCATGTCCACTGTGTTTGTGCTCGCAGGTATCATGCTGCCTTCACTGACCTCTGCTGTGTACTTCTTCATCTTTCTGTTCCTCTGCACCTGGTGGTCCCTCTGCCGGACCTTCGACACACTCATCTTCAGCTGCATGTGTGTCCTGATGGCCATTTTCAGTGCTGGACACATCATTGTCCTCTACCTCTACCAGTTCCAGTTCTTTCAGGAGTCCATCCCCCCAGAGGACAGCTTGATCAGGTCAGACGCATGCAGGGTCAATACGCACACAGAACACGCACAAAGTAGGAGCAGTTCCCAACATAGTCTAAACACAGTCCCATAAAACAATGGTCCACTCTAGAGAAGGTTTTCACATTCGCTCACACTCCATCTAACATGTGCCTGGATATGAATAACGTGAATGTATAAAGCTGCATTTTCATTCCTGCAACAATAGCATAGAGTCAACGGCATGTTTGCATAAAGAAAGAAAGCAGAGGAGGAAGTGAGGGGCGATAGATCAGACTTCTGCTCTTTACAGCAGCCAGTGTGGATGATTCCACAAGGCGGGCGTTAATCAGCTGTGTGCGGCTGTGGCAAAGCCGCAGATTTGCACAAGCAGCCAACATAATCACCCCAGATAATTGTTTCATCCCAGAAGTTTCTCATCAGCAGCTCTGATGAAAACAGTGCTCTTCTGGCCGTCAGCTGATTCCGTCTTTCAGCGTCAGTGGTTGATCCCACCATTTAGTCGCTGTTTTCTCATTGTTGGTGTTGCTGTGGCTATTTTCTGACCGTAGCTATTATCTCACAGCAACCATTGTTTTACTGTACCTGCTGTCTGAGTGCCCTTGGAGAGATTTATTGATCTCCTGGTTTCTAACTTGAAAGCTGTCAGGCTGGAAGCTATTTACAGCTATGTATAGCTGAAGCTGCCTTGGGCAGGCCTTTGTCCTTCCCGTCTCTTTCCTCGATTCAGCAACAGATAAGATAGAATGATGGTTGTGAATTGCAAGGCTTTTCTTTGGACCCCTGTCACACGGTCAGGTTGAAGACAAGGCATGGGGTCATGACCTGTGACAAGTAGGGACTCAATGAGTATAAAAACGTGGCTATAATTGATTATTTATTTGATTTAATATACCTGTTGCTAGCGGTGACCATGTCAGGTCAAATAAAGTCGCGTGATTGAGCCCGTTAGTCCCATTTAACAGTAAGCCCCCCCAGCCCTTGCCCATTTTGTGGCTGTTGACAGTGACCTGGCCTTGCTGTGGGCCAGTGTTGAGAGAGGCTGCTGAGAGGTCTGGCCTCATCTGCGCTTCCTGCCTTCCCTCCTCACAAAGGAAGTGCCCAGTCACATGACCAGCGGGCCTCCCCCAACAGCAACTAGAAACATCTCAGGAAGTGAACTGGGGTGGGGTGTGTGTGTGTGTGTGTGTGTGTGTGTGTGTGTG
>BJFM01001987.1:11378-70616 GCA_016586285.1 Arothron firmamentum | reverse complement strand
GGGTCTCTCCTTATGACATGGAAAGGAAAAGCTCTAAATCCGCACGGCCGTCGCTGGAATACGTCAGCGTGTTTCCTCTGGAGAAGTCGCCTTTATTCTTTGTTGTACAAACAGACTTTTATCACTTTGCCTTTGCGTGTCTCAGATTCCAGCATTAGGGTGGAGCAGGAGTCTCCCCTTCAGCAGGAATCTCCCTTCACACACACTGTCAGATTTAAATTTGGATCCACACCACCCAAGCTCAGCTCATTCTTTACTCATTAGAACTCTGAGTGCAGAGTAATCTGCAAGTACAACATCTATATCTTCTTTTTTGTCTTTTATTAAGGTCTTTGCTGTAAAACGTGCTCCTGTGACACAACCCAAACTTGTTTCTATGCCGACGCGTCTCTCTGTCCGACTGTCTCCGCAGAGTCTTTGGCTTTTCCCCAATAGTTCAGATCAACTGTTCCAACACGTGGAAGCTCAATGTGCACTCGGATCGTAAGTGGTACCACTTTGTCAATCCCATCATGCTGCTAATTCTCTACTACACCCTCGCTACGCTCATACGCCTGTGGCTGCAGGAACCTCTAGACGAGCTGACGGTGAGGACAGAAAACAAATATGTCAACCTTGACTTTTATCTCAATGTCGGGACTGCAATTTGCTTTGAGATGAATTTATCATATTTACACATTTAAGTGAAAAAAGTTAGACTTTTATGAGAGCTTAAGGCTTTTTTAATCAAGGGAAAAGGGCATTAGGAGGCATCTTTACCATTGTCGACGGTGCAACTTTGCATGTCTGTCAGTTAGTTTTCTGTGCATACTCTTTTGTCTCGACAGGGTGTGAATGAAAATCGTGAAGATTTAATAATTTCATAACTGCACAAAAATCCACCAAAGGTTTAAATCCACTGCTACAGTGAATTATAGAAAAACATGTTTTTCTATTATTATTATTATTAAAATACAAAAAATTTATAACACTTCCAACATGACTCCTGAGTTCATTTCAGACAGTGAACCGAAATAGAAAAGAGATTGAATTAAATAGGCAGCCAGGCGGCCAGGTGGTTAAACAAGCTCTATTGATGGAAGATTCCAGGACGATCGATTGGTGATTGGATCAGTCCTCTGTTGCTCGGGTTTTTGCTCAGCCAGCGCTGGGCTAATTCTGACAACACTTGACTGTGAGAACGCCACGTGATCGTATTCAATAGGGCTTATTCATCGGTGTTATGTAATAATAAAAAGTTAATCAATAGTAAAGTAGCATTAAATGTGGTTTAAGCCGTGTGTGGGACAGCTTGATGAGGAGGCACTAATTCATCTTTCCAAACAAAAGCAAAGATAGAAAAAACTGGATGAGCAGACCCCTCACAATACTGTTCCTCAGCTTGAGTGAAGAAATGAAATGTAATATAGTTGTGGTGGTCCCACATACCTCAGCTGGGGACCCCCGCCCATCTTCCCAGAGTTATGTACTCTGTTCCTCCGTCCTGTAATGGAGTTATAGATCAGTGTTTTTATAGGGAGGTCAATACCAGCTTGTAAAGCTGCGGGACTGTATGAATAATTGATCCCACCACAACAAAGTGTGTGTGTGTGTGTTTTTTTTGTTTTTGTTTTTTTTGGCCTATTCTTGCACTAAGGTGAAAGTGTGCCAATAATAAAACATGATTATATGATGAATCTGCAGCTGACAGGGCTTTTTTGCAGCAAAATAAAAGATTGTACTGTTACTATCTCTCCACAATTGGTTTAATTCCCAAATGATTGTATTACACATATTGAATTGACCTTTAATTCATTAGAAATAAAATGACTATATATTCCACTGTGAAATAACAACCCCTCAAAAAAAGAAAAGAAAATTAAACTAATGTGTTTGTGAATAAATACAAAAAATACAATAAAAGATGCTGGAAATAGACAGAAAAACAAAGTTACTTCCTCTTCTAGAGGTCATGCAGATGTTTTACATTCTTTAATTGTAGAGCACTATTCTGGGGGAGGAGATTCAAAGTGGCTTCTGGTGACACGCAGCAGTCAAATAGTCCGTGTGTCCGTGTGTTTTCAGGATGAGAAAGATGAAGACATGTGTGAAGAGGAAGATCTGGTCAGAAACAAAGTGAATATCTCAGCCAACAGGAAGAGGCAGCTGTGGTGGAAATCACAACGATGCACAGACGAGAAAAAAGTACGTCAGCATCCAAAATATTCACATTTGAAGTCAGTCAAAATGAATCGTCAGCGTAGAATGTGGAATTCTGTGGTAAACCTCTTCTTTTTTTTTTTTTAGAAAGTAAAGCTAGTAAGATTAAAGTGTGTGTGTGTGTGTGTGTGTGTGTGTGTGTGTGTGTGTGTGTGTGTGTGTGTGTGTGTGTGTGTGTGTGAGAGAGAGAGAGAGAGAGTGGGAGAGAGAGACCTCATACTTTAACTGTGATTGTTGCAACAGATTCATCCTGGAAAAAAAATTAATTGGCTGAAAGTGCAAGCACACAGACAGATAAACAGAAAAAAACACACTTTTGACCTTGTTCTCGTATAAAGGTCTGTAGTCTGTCTCCCCTGTCCACCTCCTGAGGTTTAAAAGCTTTTAGGGTGTGCAGACACAGATGAGTGATGGGCTCGTTTTACAGAGTAGTGCTGTTTGGCTTTGTTCCTGCTTATCAGCGACCGTAAAGAACAAGAAGGCCTTTGATTTCAGCAGCTCATCGATAACCCACCCTGCCTTCTATGCTCTTTTCCTCCTCCCAGCTGCTCTCCACTCTGGATGGCATCAGTACAACTGAGGTGGGGGCTGCTCTGGATTAAATCTGTGCACCTTATCTTCCCTTCTTTCCCCTCAGATGCATCCTGCAAGAGGATTCATAGTTATTGCAAAGTGCTTTTCCCACTACAACCTCAGATCTATAATTCCCACGTGCTGTCTTCATACCTTTCATGATCTTTTATCGCTAGCAGACAGTTTAAAAAAATGCAGTGTGAAAAGGACGACACTCTCTGTTCTGTCCTACAAGGCCAAACAAGCCAGCGGGAGTGTTTCATGTAACAAAAAGCCAAATTTATATGTTAAAAGTGTTTTAATTCTGTTTTAAGTCAAATGAAGGTGCTGGTGTTTGTCTTTGTTGGACAGACGTGTGGATAACCATGTGATCCTGTCATAAACATGTTTCTCACTTATGGATTTTTTTTTTTTTTTAATGAAAATCACAATCTATAGGCTGTGCCTGCTTTAAATGGGACATCCTTTGACTTTGTCACAACTGAGAATGGACCAGTTAGTCTTGACCTGTACTCCACCCCCCAGTATAAAAGGGACCAGCACGGCGACTGTACAGGTGAGCTCTTTGCTTTGTTTTTTCAACTCGTCATTCTGAATCACGCAAACATATCATGAAGTTAGTTGGTGTGAGAGAAGAGGACGCAGAGGACAGCGTTAGGTAGCCAAGAAGCATTACCGCTAACCACTGACCCGCGTTTCTGTGTCTAACCAGAGAAAAGAGAGGAGTGTGTGTATGAGGTGTGTCTGCCTCCAGAAGAGTCAGAGTCTGGAGGAGAGGAGGAGTCTGAGGATGGAGAGAACGGCTTAACGAAAGGAGTTGGTACAATGGTGAAAATCTTTCACTTCATCATGAAACAGAGCTACATCTGTGCTCTCATCGCCATGATGGTGAGTTCTGCAGCCCACAGGTGGCGTCACCGAGGTCGGCCTCATCATTCTAGATGAAATATCTGAAGCGTTTAAGCTTCCTTTGGCCGTTGTTAAGGATGGTTCTATCAATCATTATTATCCAACTAACGGTTTATGAGGCTCGTACTCCAAACCACTCGGCATTTCTCATTCATCTTTAGGTGTTCTGGTGAGTCGAGCACCCAAACATGCATGAAATCATTAGAACAAGTCAGATTTAGGCAAAGCACCACTTGAGTTTGAGTTTTTCACCTCAAACTAGTCTCTATGCAGAAGAAACGATAAAAAAAACGTGAAAAACAGTATTGATGTACCACAAAAACTGTAGCAAAACATTAGATTATATAATAGATGATTTAGAGCGTTGTGTCATGTGTTGTCTTCAGGCGTGGAGCATCACTTATGTCAGCTGGCTGACATTTGTCTTCCTCATCTGGTCCTGCATGCTTTGGATGGTGAGGGACCGGAGGCGCTACGCCATGCTGACCTCTCCCTTCATGGTGGCTTATGGCAACCTGCTGATAGTCCTGCAGTACATTTGGAGCTTTGAGAACATGGAACCCATCTCAGGGCTGTTTGTCGAGAAGAAAAATCCGTTCCACTCGCTTTCATCCAAGGTTTGGAAACAACAATGGAGAGCCACACAGTCCGACAGAGCTTATGCAACAATATGCAACTATCATGCATTTAGCCATTTAAATAATACTTTACAGAGCAGCACTTCAACAGCATCTAAACCATCCAATGATGATGTAACAAGATGATGGGACTCAGCCGTGCATTAAATATTACTACTAGTCTGACCCAATGCTTTTGCACGTTCAGGAAGCAGAATTGCAATAAATGATTTGGTTCATGCCTCAGTTGGGCTATTTTTAATCTGTAATTTTGCCAACTGCCGAGTAAATGCAGCACACACTTAAAAGTTTAAACAAGCCAATTGAATCCAACGTAAGTATAGAAACCGCTTGTGATTTGTGTCTCTGCGGTGCTGGAGGCTACCGAAGGATCTTCTCGCCAACTTAAAGTAAATGCAAATGATTTAGTGCGTCTTCTCTTTTCTGGCCGGTGATTTCTGCACGCTAACGGTTAATTCACTGCTCGTAGGTTCTGTGTCTGCTGAGCTTCTGGCTGCTGCTGAGACAAACTCTCACAGAGAGGCAGGAAAAACGAAAGGAAGACAGTGCCGGTCTTTTAGATGTTTATGTGGAGGATCAGAAGAAGAAGGGTGAGCCCAGGTTTCTTCTTTAATATAAATTATAACACAGGACTGCTGTGTAAAATGGTGACGTCGTTTTGAAAGTAGGATCCTTGGGGTGACTTCCAGGAAGTCCTGAAATAACTATGGAACGATAAAGTCATTTGTTGTTTTTGTAATTTGTCCATGAGACAATGAAAACATGTTTTAAATAATAGAACATTTGAAAAATACACAATGTCTCCCAGGTGGTAACTTTATCTGCCAAAGTTACATTTGAGAAGTACTGACAAACATTGTCAAATCTTTCCGCAGCCCTGATAACTAGAAAATGTTATTATTTTATTAGAACTAATGAGTTTTCTATGTTGTAGAGGAAAAGGAATCCGAGGCAGGAGGGGAGCAAGACATCATGCAGGTCCTGGGCAAAATGGTCAAGGCTCTGTTGGTGAAATACTGGATCTACATCTGCGGTGGGATGTTCTTCTTCGTTAGCTTCGAGGGAAGAATCGTCATGTACAAGATCATCTACATGATGATGTTCCTCTCCTGCGTGGCTCTTTATCAGGTAGTAAAGCTCTCGTGTGCATTTGATATTTCGTTAATTTGCCTGTACGACTCCCACTATTTTTTAAAAACTCTATTATTGTATATTATTATATTATTGTATTCTTTAACATTTCTCCTTATTTTTTTAGATCCATACATTACAAAATTTGCACATTTATATACAAATTAGTCAGGTGTATCAAGGAAAAAAGGAGTGCTATCTGACTGTACTTCATGAAACTAAATGAATTGGATTTAAACATGTACAATGTCAATATTTAAACAGGTTTTGTATGTGTTTATTCCACAGAAGCTTCAAGATTTAATTTCGCAAAGACAGTTTTAGCATGTCGTAAAGTGTGCGTACAACAGTTTTATATTACACAAACCATTCTGTTTTATAATCTCCTTCCACAATAAAACACCGGTTGTCACACATAATGACGCACTCCGTGTGCATGTTTAATTTATTTGATGGTCGCGGTCATAAAATTCTTTGATCAACAAATGCAGTAAACCTGGGCTTTCTTGCCTAGGTGCACTTTGAGTGGTGGCGGAGGTTCCTGAAGTACTTCTGGATGTCTGTGGTGATATACACCATGCTGGTCCTCATCCTGATCTACACCTGCCAGTTTAAGAGCTCCATGCCTTTCTGGTCCAACATAACAAACATGAACACAGAGAGGCGAGTTTTTATGTTGAGCCACGTTAGCTCTGGTCTCCTTTAATGATCCATTCAGATTTTTGTTTCCATCACATCACCAATTGTTTAACCTCACTCTCTTTTTTTTTTCTTTTCTTTTTTCTTCATATTAACAGGTTGAACGACCTCGGGCTGGAGAAGTTTAGCCTGGCCATGCTCTTCACCAGGATTTTCATTCCCACTTCCTTCCTGCTGGTGTGCATTCTCCACCTGCATTACTTCCACGAGCACTTCCTCCACCTCACTGACCTCAAGGGCCTGGTGGCAAAAGAGGAGAGCACAATCTACAGGTGAGGCGTGTCCAGTGCTTGCACCTGTAAAGTTCTGTGGCTTTTTTTCCTCCTTGATTGAAAAACCTTTTGGTCGTTATATAAATCTATACCTTCACGCTGCCGTGTTGAGCGTCATCTCGCAGATAAACTCATCAGATTTAACAAATTTTCTTTTTTTTCTGAATTCTTTCTATTGTGAACTCTTTTTTTTAACCCTGCATCCTTTGAAAAAACGAGAGTCAAACCCGACAGGGAGCTTTAATGATGGCGTGTTGAGTGATGGTTACACAGCTGGTGCTGTGGCCTGTTTGTGGTGGCTTTTCCACCGACTCCTCCTCTTGCTCAGCTCATCTCTGCTCTGCTTCCCTCTGTGACCTGCTTCCATCTCTCCTCTGCTGCTGTTTCCAGCCATGCTAAAGTCAGTGGGCGTGTCTATCTGATCATGAATAGGTGGGTATCTGCTTGGTTTCTCTGGCTTCCACCTTTTGTGTGTCAACAGACTTTTTTTTTCTTTTATTGTTTTGCCTGTTGACTTCACATATTGGGTTCTATTATCTTTCTGTTTATTTCATTCTCTCCCTAAGCCCAGAGATTCTGTCTTAACACCCCTCTATGTGGCTCTCAAGAGCTCATTATGGTTCTGTGTAGCCTCTTGGCAACGTGAATACGTTTCCTACGCAGGTGGGGGTCGCCATTCTCTGTAAGCTTCAGCAGACTGTCGTCTGGTTCGCTGTCAATTAAACTTGAAAACCTTTGGTTAGCAAAGAGCACACACAACAAAAAGAGGATACAAGTTACAAAACAATAGGAAGCAATGGCAGAGAAGCGACAAACGGAACTGGTGCAGTTTAGCGACCCAGTCATGGCTCCCCTGGTCTGCGTAGGGTCTGCGATTCTTCTCTGCGTAGTTAGAATTTTTGGGAGGTGTGCGGCGCGTCTCTGCGGCGATCACAGCAGATGACGCAGTCCCTACGCAAAACTCCCTGTAAGCTACGCAGAACTAACTAGGCTTCACACCTTCAGTTAAGCATGGTTAAACATCATTTCCTGCACCGAACCCCAGAAGATGATCCCACACCTCAGAAGGCTCCCCCAGCCCAAACTCTGGGCTCATTTGGAAATGCATTTAACACATTTTAAAAATGGCAGCAGCTTCAGTCTGACTGTTGGTTTTCCTCCTCCAATGTTTATCTCCTTGTTTTGTGTAACTTTATTGTTCTGAGCAGCATCAAGCAAAAAATTCCGACTCAGCAGAGCAAGTAAGTGCCAACACGGGATAACCAAATGCTTGTCTTGACATGCGGCCGGTTCATGCAAGCCAGACCTGACCTTTGACCCTTCCCCACTGCTTGAGAAGAATTTTGTTGCAAGAAGAAAATCCCACTGCCAGAGCAAACTAGACCCCAACAGAACAAGCCAACACATACCGTAACGAATGCAACGGAATGTGCAATGTTCCTGTGCTTGATGACATGCTGCTCTGCTGTCCACGCAGAGCTGATGGTTCCCATCAGAACATCTGCATCAGAGCCTTTTAAAAATGTGAATGAGTGCATGGTGAATTTATATGTTCACGGGGACGTTTTTGGTTTGTTTTTTTGTTTTATTAAAAAAGTTGCTCTGTTTTAGAGAGTAAAGTGTGCAGTAAAGAGAGGAGTAAGACATGTTTTATTGAAAAAGTAAACTTAGGGAACAAGGAGACCATTGTTCCATCACCTCCCCAGAGTCTCCAACCTTAGTATTAAAAAAAAAGATTGAAATTAAGACACTAAAAGTCATTTAAGGACTTTCAAAGCAAAAAAATTGCCAAGATAGTTAAATAAATAATGCTCTTGGAGATGACATTTCATCATTCCTTTAGTCTAATTGAATTTATGACTGGAGTCAGCCCCATGTGGGTCTCTGTAAATGATTTGTGGAAGCCTCGGTGAGATAAAAAGGGGATGGAAAGAAAACCTCTGCATCAGCAGCATGACCAACAAAGACAACGTGGCTGCAGTGGTTGACTCCATCCACTACCAAATATTTCTGTCAGCAACAGGAAGGAAAGAAATTAATCAAACAATAGATGGAATGTTTTCTGCTCCCAAAAACATGCATGAATCTTGGGTCAAGTTAAAAATGCTTCACCTATCATGAAGGCTGCTTGTTGGGAAGGCCTTGAGTCACATGATGCTGGTCAGGTGGTGCACGGTGACATGCCACGTACGTCACTGTTGTCATTCCCATTTGTGGTCTCATTGGTGCTACCAGTATTCCCTCCGTACTAATATGTGTGTATATTTTGCATGTGTGTTTTTAATCACCCCTCCCATGTCTGCAGACTGGTGCACCAGGATGGAAGCCTGGCAGATCTCACCATGCTTAGCGCCAGTTCAGTGGAGGCCACGCCGACCAGAGACGAGCAGGAGCCTCAGGACGAGCACAAAGAGTGGGGGGCAGAGTGTAAGCAGCAGCCCCTGGTGGTGATCCCCACCGCCGACGTGATTGCCGAGAAGACCAGAATCTTCTCTGAGCAGCACCAGTCCAGCACGGACGAGAGCTACCACTGCAGCACAGGGACAGAGCCTGAGCCCAGCACCGAGCAGAGCTCCGGTAACAAACACGCTAATATTCATATTTACAAGCCCATTTCATCTTCTCCTAAGTTAATATACTGCATTCATAGACTTCTTGTCATCTTGACCGTTGCTTTTTCAACAACAAATATCACCAAAATGCTTTTTTACAGCCTGTAAACCATATAATTATCAGCACACAGCGGCATGTTGTCATGAACAGTTCAGTGCATATTTAGAACAAACTGAAATATTTTAGCCATGTTATTTTGGACTTGGTTATTTGTGATATTTTCAAATTAAAATTGATTAAATAATCAACAATTTTACATGCAACTGTTGTGAAACTTAATGTACTAGTGGTACTTCATAATATGCTTTCAACAGAGAACTGTTGTTAAGACATGAAACCAGGAAATCTTAGTTTTGCCCCAATTTTTGTCTACTTTTCCTGCCTGAGTGAGTCGTTTGTGTCCTACTTTTTAATCAGATTTGAAGAACAAATGGCACCTGGTAGTCGACCGCCTCACTGTGCTCTTTCTCAAGTTCCTGGAGTATTTCCACAAACTGCAGCTCTTCATCTGGTGGCTGCTGGAAATCCACATCATCAAGATTGTGTCCTGCTACATTGTCCTGGTCTCCATTAAAGAGGTATAAAAAACATAGAAGAACCACTAAGTGCTGTTAAGAGTAGTAAAACGTGCGCTGGCACTAGTTGTGCCCCCACTGTATGAATTCGGTGAGGTTCTTTGTATTGTTTCATTGATGTCACTCTCTCTGCAGGTGTCTTTGTTGAATTATGTCTTTTTGGCGTCCTGGGCCTTTGCGTTGCCGTACAGCCACTATCGCCCCCTGGCCTCCAGTGTGTGCACTGTGTGGACATGTGTCATCATTATATGCAAAATGTTGTACCAGCTGAAATCTATAGACCCTCAATCTTACTCCATAGAATGCCCTATGGTGAATATGACTGCATTCATTTGCATAATACCTATAACATAACAGTGTTGTGTGTCTGCTGGGATTCCATAGACACAATTGCAGAGCAGGTTTTCTTTTCTTTTTTTTTTTTTTGAGTAATGTATATTTTCTTTCCAAAGCCAATAAGTTACTCAAGTGAGCAGCAGACTGAAATGAAGGAATCTTTGCTGTATAATAAACTGGTGGAACCAGCACACTGGGTGGGCCTGATGAAGTCTAATGACCTGCTGGACTACCTCAGGGTGAGCAGCTGAGACGTTCAACCACTAGATTTGGGGCTATACATTTCTTGCTTATTATTAAAAAAAAAAAAATCAACATATCTATTCCAGCCACAGAGTATGGTTAGTTTTAAATATTAAGACTCAGTTCTCTCTGTGCAGAACAATCTGTTGATGCTCGCTCTGTTAGCATTTGAAGTGACCATCTACCGCCATCAGAAATACTACAGAGTGAGGAACAAACTGTCGCCTCCTGCTTCCAGGATTATTTTCCATGATATCACACGCCAGCATCTGGACAACGGCATTATCAGCTGCATTAAATACTTCATCAACTATTTCTTTTACAAGTTTGGACTTGAGGTAGAGTAAAATAATACCTTCTTACGTTTAAGAAAAACCCTTAAGACGTCATCTGTTGTTTATTTCCTGCGTACTCTCCTCATGCGCTTCATCCCCCCAGACCTGCCTACTGTTGGGGGTCAATGTGATCGGCCAGCGTATGGATTTCTACGCTATGCTTCACGCCTTCGCCTTGATTGCGGTTATGTATAAACGCAGGAGAAAAGCCATAGCTGAGATCTGGCCCAAATACTGCCTGTTCCTGGCGTGCATGCTGACTTTTCAGTACTTTGTCTGCATCGGGATCCCACCAGCAGCCTGTAAAGGTGTGTGAAGTCTGAGATTTCAATCATCTGGTTAACTTAGAGTCAGGTATTATGTGTAACGCGACATGGTGACTTAGTGGTTACCACTGTTGCCAGAAAGTCGTGGATTTCATCCTCGGCTACAACCGACCTTTTTGTGTGCAGTTATTATGCTCTCCCCATTCAATTCAGACTCAAAAAAACTTTATTTGTCCCCAGGGACGGACGGTCTTTCTGTTTTGTTTCATCTTAGTTTTCCTGATAAAGCTTGTCGCCTTTTCATAAACGACTCCACTAACTTTGCATCTACCTCTTTTAGATTACCCGTGGAGGTTTCCCAACTCTACCACAGATTCTAACGTGGTGAAGTGGCTCTATGTTCCAGATTTCAGAACCAAACCCAACTCATCCTTCCTCATCTGTATGTGGCATCTGTGAAATATTTTGGATTTGTCTGATCACTCCGGATGTGGTCGTTAGGGCGCTTTTTTAGTGTTTCTCTTCTTCCTTTCTAGATGACTTCATGCTGCTGCTGTGCGCCTCGCTCCAGAGGCAGGTCTTTGATGATGAGAACAAGGCAGCCGTTCGTCTGATGGCTGGAGACAATGTGGAAATCTGTAGAGACCTGGACGCAGCCTCCTTTAGTGTCCACAACCCCGTCCCTGACTTCATCCACTGCAGGTACACTTTCATCCACTGCAGGTACTCTGCGCCGTTAATGCTGGAAGCATAGATGGTCACCGCCAAATGTCTAATGAATGTCTGACCTGGTTGAATAACAACCTTTTTGGACATATAGCTCAAATATTTAATACAGTAACATCAGACTGGACCAAAGTCAAAAACCGACCGATCAGAATCGTTTATAATCACAGTGAGATCTCTGACTCAATATTTTCCATCTCCACAGCTCAGAATTTGGGCTGAATCAACAAATAGAAGGCAGATCTTGGCCAGAGAAACGGCAAACAGGGAGGTTTTGAAAAGAAGGGAGATAGAAAATGAGTTAGCGAGACAGCATGAGCATCCTGACCTGTCCACAGAAATTGATTATGTGCTCTTGACGTTTCACTGTTTGGATGCGCAAAGTGGACAAGTCTTTTATTAACGTACTCTGTGTCCATCAACAAGCCCCAGTACAGAAAAAAGAAAAAATCGTACACAGCCATACAGCCCGTCTGTCCACGCCACGGCAGCCCTGCACTTATTCCATCGTTTCCCTCCAGGATCAGATTACGGATACGGGGTGGAGAAGAAATCCATAATCTACAAAAACACTCTGTCCATCACTTTGTGACACAGATGGTTTTGCCCTGTACTCTAACTCAATAAATAGCTTTTAAGTATGGAAAAGGTATTTTCTTCCCCTGATGAAGAAGGACACTTACTCAGCTCTTCCAGCCTATCAACGCATCGTCTGACTCCAGCTGCCTCGTCAGGGCCGCTTCTGAACTCTGTAGCTGCTTATTTATTATTATTTATAGACTCTCACGTTGTCGGACCTGGCTTGGACTTGCTGCTGACTTGTGCATTTGGCTTGAATTTGGCCCCTAGAGTGGTCTTCCACATTCTCATGGAGTTCTGTATGACGGCTCTAGTTGATCCCGTACAGATCCAAGCGACCCAGTCCGTGTGCCAGGCAACAAGTCATGAGCGTCCTTGTAGTCAAAGATTGGTGTGTCTGGCCTTGCGGTCTCAAACGACTGCTTTGTCTACCATCAGCTGGTGTTTTCTGCGCTCTCAGTGTACTTCCTGATTCCCCTCTGCGCTCCACGCGGTTACGGATGCATGTGTCTGCTTGTCTTGGCTGCTGTGATGCTGGCCAGGAGCTTCCATGTTGGACTGAGGCTGGTTATTGACCCCTGATTGTTTTTTTTTTTTTTTACCACTCTTGCAGGTCCTACCTTGACATGCTGAAGGTCATTATGTTTAGCTACCTGTTCTGGTTCGTCCTCACCATCATCTTCATCACGGGCACCACACGTATCAGCATCTTCTGCATGGGTTACTTGGTGGCATGCTTCTATTTCCTGCTCTTTGGTGGTGAACTGTTGCTGAAACCGATCAAAAAGATCCTGCACTACTGGGACTTCCTGATCGCCTACAACATCTTTGTAATCACTATGAAGAACATTTTGTCCGTAAGTTTGTCTGAGTTTTTATGGTTTGTTTTATTTTTGTAGAAATATACATAATATAAAACACACACACACACACACACGCACACACACACACACACACATATATTAAAAAGAAGATATTCGTGTTTGTGACAAATGGTTTTGTTGTTTTTAGATTCTGGCTTGTGGTTACATCAACTCTCTGATGGTGAATCATTGCTGGTTGATCCAGTTGTTCAGTCTGGCCTGCACCATCAAAGGTTACAACATCAACAACATGCAAAAGTGTGCGTATTTTACCTGTTGTGAATGTTGACTCTGGCTATTTGTGTTTATTTTTTGGATTAAAACGGGTCAAAAAGGCTAGTTTCTCCATCAATGCCTCTTGAACGTATGTTGTTATTTTATTAGTTAGTATTTAAAGAAATTATTCACCAGATGAACCAAAATGAGACGATTCTAATGATCAGATTGCTGTGTTTTACCTACATGTTGCAGCTGAACAAATCTGCGATCTGCCGAGAAATGAGGCGGGCATCATCTGGGACAGCATCTGCTTCGCCTTCCTGCTGCTGCAGAGACGAGTCTTCATGAGTTACTATTTCCTCCACGTGGTGGCCGATATCAGAGCATCACAGATTCTGGCGTCCAGGTACAGAAGAAGGGATGAAAGGAGATACGGAAAGAAATCAAGCTGGTCTCGTATATTCAACAACTTCTAGGAGCGCTTCGTGTATATTGCTCCTTCTGCATGACATTCTCAGATTGATGAATTTGCTCTGTGCATTCGAGCGTCACACATTTCCGCCCACGTGGTCGTGTGTTTCAGAGGGGCGGAGCTTTTCCAGGCCACTATCGTGAAGGCGGTGAGAGCCAGACTGGAGGAAGAGCGAAAGTCTGTGGAGCAGCTGAAGAGACAGTGAGAATTAAAAATTCAATTTATTTTCCTCTTCTATAATGCTCTTAGTTGATCTCGCCTGTCACCAAAATTCAAAACCCTTTTCATTATAACTCAGTAGAATCATTTTGTCTCAAACATTTTGTGAATGAGGCTATTGTAAATGGCACGTGTGATGACCTTAATTGCCATCCGCTGTAACGGTAAAGGCTGCTCTGTTTAAAAACAATCCTCTGGAAGCCATCTTCTTGATGTCATGCACTTCCATCACTTATGGTTATCACAGAAGTTACTCACTTGCTCCGATAATATCTACTCACTTATTCTAACAAGCACTCTGCTAGAACATGCACTAATTTCCATATGGGGTCTCATGGGCCATCAGTGAAGTTCCTCTTTGTCAATACACTCTTTTTGCTTTCTCTTTGATCTAATCAGGATGGAGCGCATTAAGGTGAGGCAGCAAAAGTTTAAGAGGGGCAAAGAGAAGATGCTGAGCATAGCACAGGAGTCTGGAGATGGACAGACCCTCATCCAGCCTGAGGATGAGGATGATGATGATGGTATGAGGGAAATCAGCAGTGGCCAGGTTGAAGACGGGGTTGCATGATTGGTAGTGCTCGAGGAGCCTGGAAGTGTTTTCAAATGAACTTAATTTAGTATAAGTTGTGCTACTGTGTATTTAACAGTTCATTTAAAGAGCAACTTAAGTGAAGATATGCCTCGAAGTTTAGAGACAAATATATTCTCTTTTGCATTGCTTTATTTGTGAAATTTTAGGAGCGCATCGAACGAAAGCCAAGACCAAAAAAAAGCAGTGGTGGAGGCCGTGGGTTGACCATGCTTCCAGTAGGTTGATGCTCCAACCCTCCTTTTTCTCTTCCTCCACTCTCATTGGCCCTTGTGTCCTTGACCAGAACGCTGAGGATTCCAATACTGACCCAGAGCTCTGAAGGCACCATCACCCAGTAGCTGTTTTCCATCCAGTCTTTAGTCCTTTTCTGTCTCTATTTAAGGCCCCGTGGAACTTGTGGCTCTCAGGTAAAGACTATAAACAGTGGGAGCAAAACTGGAAGATGACATCGAACTGTCAGCATCGTTGCAGAGCAGGGTTGCCTTAAATAGACAAGATGAGGTGATGAGGAAAGAGAAAATCACTAATGGCTGGAGGTTTGTTCTTGACCTTGTTTAAAATGTAAATGTGAACACTGGTCTGGCCTTGGGAGCCTGCAGTATAGAATCACTCTGTTATTCAACATTGTCACGCAAAGACATGAACGCAGACCTGCCTTTATTCTCAGTACTGGAATAAAAGGATCAAGGGTTGCTTCATTCTTTGTCTGTGGACATGACAACCAAACAGGTGGGAGCCATGAGTGAATAAATGAAAGATTGGGCCACCAACACACGTGTCTTATCACAAATATAGAACATATGTAAACAGTGGCCGCCTGTTTGGTAGGATCTTATGCTGTTCTCTGCCCCCCAGACGACACTTGCACCTCCCTTTAATCATCATATCTCTGTCATTTGGTGTTTCATCTTTATTTCCCAGCATCCACCCTCACCTAAACTGCTCACTGCGGTTCTGTTCAAGGACATAAGTCAGCCTTGTCAATCCCATCGCCTTTGACACGTTACTAATACAGCCAGGAGTCGCTGGCTCTAGCAAATAGCTGCAAGGTAACATCGCTTCATGTGGCAAAGTCTTTGATTCTGTAGTTTTCATTAAGTTTTGTACTTATAGCTGCTAAATGTCACATGAACACTTTCTGCTTTTACCATTTCATCCTCTTATACAGAGTACAAGGTTTTTTTTTCAAGTGTAAAGAGAGTCACTTGCTATAGAGTTGATTTAACATTTAATTTGATTTAAATGACTTAATTTGAAGGTAAGTGGTTTGAGATTTTACTCTTTTCAAAGCTTAACTTGCTTTAGCATACATACATTCTGTGGCTTTGGTACGTTTTATTAAATATACCTCTTTACACTCCCCTCAGTGGTTAGAAGTGGAGATTATTACTTATTTGAGACTGACAGTGAGGAGGAAGAGGAGGATGAAGAGAAAAAAGATGATGACTCGCCAAAGAAGTCTGCATTTCAGGTGAAGTCCAAGCAAGATCTTGAATTACTATATAACATTATCGTTGGTTTCAAGCGTAAGAATAATTTTCTTCTTTGCTCGTCTGTTTAACTTTCCAAGTACTCACAGTTTTACGTACTGACCTTCAGGATTTTCTATTGTAATCAGCTTCTACTGACACGTTATTTAGTTGCCCACTGAGCTACAAAATACTCCTTTGTTTTCTCTTTGCTAACAAAATTAATCACTGTTGTTTCTGATATTATAAAATCATTTTCAACTAAACCTCTCTCGCTTTGTTGTCTTCCTAGCGGGCAATTGGGAAGTTTGTCTCTGCTCTTCTGGCTTTGCCCAAGTCTATCATTAAGCTGCCTAAATCTATACTGCAGTACTTAATCAAAGCAGGAAAGGTGAATCTCTTTAAATCCTAATTAATGCCACACCAGACTGCCTTCTCAGCTCGTGTTTGGTGGAAATAAACAGTCAACCGATCTCATTTGCATGAGCATTATTTTTCATGGTTCTGTTTTTTCCTGTGTTTGGTTTTGCTCCCTGTTCTGATTTGCAGTAGTTTCAGCCTCATTTGTGTTTGTGTTATAGTGATGGTTGCATGTGTTTTGGAGTATTATGTGTACAAGCGGCTGAGTTTTGACCAGACGGCTGCAACAGTGTGAGATGTCAAGGAAACTTTAAGCTTTCTTCTGTGTTGCTGAAGCTCTCTGGGCGCTGCAGAGATCTGTTGCTGCTGTTTTTGGTTGTAAACCCTTCAAAAGTGTGTCCTGTGACTGAACGTACTTTACTTTATGCCGTATTTTTTAATCATGCCGTCCTCTCCAGTTTTTGTATCACGCCTGGATCACAGACCCCAAAGCGGCCCTGAAGGCACGCGGCAAAGGGAAACGCAAGTTTTGGAAAAAATACACAAAGGGAGTTAGACGCCATAAAAGCAAAAAAGATGGTAAGCAAGGTCAAGAGTTGGAACGGGAATTTAGAAGGCCTTATGACCACGGGGGCCTTCTGTTTCTGTGCCTGTTCAGCAGGTCATGTGACCATAGAGGTCAACGAGCTGTCGGATACACAAGAAAAAGCAGAGGAGAGCAAGAAGTCTGATGGTCCTGGTAAGTTTCAAAACTCAAATTATTTAATCATCATTAGCATCATTACTGTCATGACCTATTTTTACCTTATTCTTCTTTCTGTAGAGAAAATAAATGTTTGTTTTGTGATTTTGGTCTCTAAATAGATTTTGCATTGATTTCTTGTGCGTTTGAGTTTTTAACCATATTATTTCATACTATATGATCGATAGTGAAATTAAAACCTTACATTAGATAAAATGTAGCTAGTGTCTGCTGTTTTTTTGATGGTAATATCTTTTCTGTCTTCTGTCAAATCAGACAACATCATCAAGCGAGTCTTCAACATAATAAAGTTCACCTGGGAACTTTTTCAGACCACAGTGGACAGCTTCACCAAGTGGATGAATAGCATGTGTAGGGAGTATATCGACATCTCCACCGTGCTGCGAATTGAGCGCTGCATGCTAACCAGAGAGGTCAAGAAGGTACAAGTAGACTGTTGACGTGGAGCTGTTTGTTTTTAAATTCACCTGCGTTTTCTGACCGATCATAAGGTCACTGGTGTGATTCAGAGAATCACTGAGTGCTCTCGTTTTACCAGGGAAATGTGCCATCCAGAGAGAGCATCCACGTCTACTACCAGAAGGCCATGAGGCTCAACATGTCCAGGCAGGCCAGTATAGAACAGCTAAGTGAGGATGAGTCAGTCTCCGGCTCCCTGAGGTACCGGAGGCGGCGAGGAGGCTACCGCATGGAGAGCCAGGACTCCACGGCCTCCAGGGACAGCATTTCCAGGTACACAGTGCCCAATAACTGTTGTATAAACAATACATCATATGAGCTGAAACAGTGGAGCAACAAGTGTTCTCATCAGGGAGGCATTTCTCCGTTAGGTATCTAAGTCAGTGTGTTGAATAAATGTTTTAAATCTCTATACTTAAATGTGTTTGAACAGAAGAAAGGTGCGTATATTTTTTTCATGATTAATCCAGGAGTGCAGACATTTTCTTATATATCGTTCAAACTTGTTCATAGAAATCTAATGGACGACACTGAGTTATTAAACTTGTCTGTGTCCGCTGGACTGTATTGATGCGTGTCAGCACTCCATTACACTTCCAGTACTTTAGAATGGAAGTGTGTGCACGAAAGCAGCCACAGAGTAGACTTGGGTTACAGTTATAGCCATTAGAACTGTTTCATTACAGTTTGTCTTGTTCAATAAAGGAGAGACAAATTCTGTAATACAGCTTCAAAGTGACCGCAATTTGGTTATCAAAAGGTTTTAAAGACAAAATATAATCGATATTCTTACTGTCAGGAGGTGATCTGTAATGATCACAGACAGCTCTGCGTGACTACACATTTTTGCTCATATTACAAGAAAAGAGTTCCCTGCCATAATTCATGTTTTCCACAAAGTCAGCAAGAGTGTAATTTTGCGTGTTATTATTGGATTGTTGGCTATTTTCAATGGCGCTGCTAACATTGATGCAGCCGTGCACATCTCAACACTGATCACTGCATCTGTCGCTCCCCTCGTCTCTCAGCGCCTCCACCCAGGCAACCACGCTGTTTTCTCGCCAGTCCACCTTGGAAGACCTCGACGGGATGCCAGAGTGCATTCCCAAAACCAGCGAGCGTGCCAGGCCAAAATTGCGCAAGATGTACAGCATGGATGTGTCCAACTCCTCCATGGACAGCGGCAGCAGCTTCGTGTCCAGGTGCCCGGCCTCTGCACCGCGCCTTTGCATTCCCACCAGCATGGACGCAGAGGCCCTCATTTGTCAATCATGCGTAGAAACGTGAGCAGATCTGTGTGCAGGAGTCATGGCACGAAAAGACGCACGTTGGTTAAAGAAGCCCAGAAAACACTGTCTGGAGAACGATGACAGCGTCGCCATGGACTCACGCTGCTGCTCTGCTGTTATACCAGTTATTACATATTCTATCAATTATCACAAAAAACTGAAAAAATTTAGTCTGACAAAAACAAGATTGCTAAAAAAAACAAGCAAACAAAAAGAAAGAAATTAAGTCAGAAAAAACAGGAATAATTACGCCAAAAAAACAAACCAAACATAAATTTCTCAGGGAAATAACATTTTTTTTTTTTATCAGGTGAAGCAAAATGCTTCATATAATTATTTTATTCAATTATATTCGTTTACTGTTTAATCTGTATGGGGTGTGTGACTGCCTGTGCTTAATGACCATGGTTGAGGTTTGTTTAATCATTATTTTAAATTTATTTAAGATCTTGCTTGCTGCACAACGAATCCGCACTGACTCTAACTTGCGTATGCGATGTCAGACCTGACGTGAGATCTGAGCGGCTCGTACGCTCACGTCCAGATTGATGAATGTCGAGCCTTGCGTGAAAATGGCCGTGCACACAGTTTTCTGCCATACGTATGGTTGATAAATGAGGGCCACTGACTGCATGCTCTTTCACGAGAAACATCGTTTTACTTTTTAATCTTCCCTCTCCCTTGCCTTTTTGTCAACTACGTGCCACAAAAAAGCCAGAGGTCCTTAAAAGAGCAACACTGCTGTTTGTAATTCCAGTTGTTAGCTGTTTACTACATGTGACAACAATCTCCTGTATGTCTTGTATGTTTGGACTGTTGGATATTGTTGCAAGTTGGAAGGCTTTTCATATGAAGATCCAAGCCTGGCTAAATTTAGCAAAAACCTGCGTCTGGTCAGTCAAGCATGTTGGGAAAAGTGACACACTCTCATGAAAATAATGTAAAAAAAAAGGTTGGAGCTGTTGACTCATCCAGAGGCAGCTGGGAGATGTTTGTCTTTCACTCTTCTGTCCGGTTCATCCAAACAGCTCAGTTGGGAGACTGTGCTGACCAGTGCGTGTGTTCACCCGTACCGTCTCCCTCTTTTTATTGAGGTTTTAGCACAACTGGGACTTGTGTTTTGGGTCATTATCTTGCTGTAGCATGAATCCCTGACCACCGAGCTGCATACCAAAGGGTACTGCAGAATGCTGTGGCAGCCATTTTGGTTCGGGATGTCAGCGACCTTCGATGCAGCAAAGCAGTCTCAAAGCATGGCGGTTGATGTCAGACCGAGGAGCCTTCCTCTCGCCTACTTGATGGCAAAGCAAAATCCTGCGTGATGAACCAGAGACTTTAAATTCTGGTTACTCAATCTCCCCTTCTTCTGCCTTTACATGAAAACAATCAAGTCACTTGAATGAGTAGAAAAACATTTTCAAATAGCTTTAGGAGCTAATCCATTTTCCTCCCGTATTTCCTCCTTGCAGCGAAGCCACCCAGTGCGTCACTCTCTACTCGCGACAGGGCACCACAGAAACCATAGAAGAGGTGGAGGATGAGCAGGAGCAACTGGAAGACAAGGCGCAGGCTCCTGCGGAATCCCAGCAGCTTGATGGAAGTCAAGCAGCTGAGTATAGTCCATGGAGTGATGGAGAACCAGGAGAGATGGAGGAGAAGGAACAGGAAGGACCAGAGAGTGAGGGGGAAGCAGAAGAAGCCCTAGACCAGGAGAGTAAAGAGAAAACGGAAATGGCTCCCTGGGAGTCCTTTGGCCCCGATCAGGGCCTCTCTCTTGGGGCAGAAGAGGCTGATTCTGCCCTTTCTGCTCCAGACAAAGAGTTCACCACTGAGAGTGATGATGGAGGAGAAATCCAAGACTTTTTGCAGGCTGAAAGGAAAACAGGGCTCCTCTACACACCCGACACAGACGCTTCAAAAACCTCTGACACTGATGTGCCTCCCAGCTACAGCAAGGCCGTCAGCTTTGACCGTCTGGAGATTAGCGATGACGACAGCGACACTGACAGGAAGAGACGGATGGTCATGACGTCGGACAGCCGCTCAGACAGCAGGTCAGATATCATGTTACCGTCCATGACCACTGAGTTGACGGCCAGCGAACTCCTGCTCAACAAGTAAGGGGCACATTTCTTTGTATTACTCCTTTATTTTGTGCTTCATACCCTTATTTCATAAATGATGGATCTGTCCATCTTTCCAGAATGTTTTATGATGAGGAGCTGGATCAGTCGGACAGGTTCTATCAAAAGCAGCCTCTGATCCTCCAGCTCTGTTACGCACTCTACAACATGTTGGTGGCTCATTCGGAGATGGTGTGCTACCTGGTCATCATCATCAATCACATGGTGTCGGCCTCCTGCGTCACTCTAGTGCTTCCCATCACAATCTTCTTGTGGGCCATGCTTTCAGTGCCCCGGCCCAGTAAGCGCTACTGGATGACTGCTATTATCTATACAGAGGTATGGTCACTGGCACTTTTTTGATGGAAACACTGTCCTCGTAGGAGTTAAAGAATCAATTTGTTTCAACTCCAGGTCACTATCGTCATCAAGTACTTCTTCCAGTTTGGCTTCTTCCCTTTCAACCAGAACAAGATAGATAAGAATAAACCCTATCACCCTCCAAACATCATTGGTGTGGAGAAGAAAGATGGTTATGTCCACTATGATCTGGTCCAGTTATTGGCTCTCTTCTTCCACAGATCCATCCTGAAGGTACACGCAAAGACAGAAGATTGTCCTCCATTTTTTTCAACTCGCTTTTTGCTTGTTGGCCCATAAAAAAACTCAAATTTTTACTTTATAAAGAAAGTGTGTGTGTTGAATTGTGTGAATTGCTGTGTAATCAAGGATCACAGGCTGATATCTGATAGAGAACACAAAGGCATCATTAGTCCGATCTGCATGTTGCACATGTATTCTTGCCTTGGTACACATTCCTTCCTCTTCCCCATCTTCAGTGTCACGGTCTGTGGGACGAGGATGACCCCAAACAAAAAAAGGAGCCCTCAACTCAGAGCGAGTCAGAGGACGAGAGTAAAGGGAGGGAGCAGCAGAGCGACAGGGAGTCCGAACCTGCCTCCTCAGTGATCAGTGAGAGCAGGAGCTCTTCTCACACCTCGAGATCCATAAACTTTGGTGCAGCCATCGATTTGGAGCATGTCCAGGTGCACTTCCAACAGCAGCAGACCTACCAACGCCGCAAGAGCTCCAGTGGAGGCTCCCACATTTCGCACAGGTCTCTGCACTCTTCTGCAAGGTCCAAGAGAGGTGAAGATTTCTCTGTTTGGTCCCGAATTTGAAAGCATTTGCCACCGCACGATACCCCTGAAAATGAAATCATATGACCAACAGGTCAACATAGACATTAAAGAACATCCTGTTTGATGGCTGTTACAACAAAGCTACAAACAGAACTCTTCACAAAACCTTCATCTACTGCAGGTTATGTTCGGGACGTTTCCTCACTTGGTGGACTGGCATGTGGGGAAGGTTGGAGGGCAAAATTTACTATATTTAGTTTCCACTCAGAAAATGATCTGATTAAGCTAAAATCTTGGTGAGGGGGGCCACTCGTAATGATAGCACCATGTCCCTTTTGGCCATCTGTGAATCTGTGACGTGAATATTGCGGTTCCTCCAGATTGTGCTGGTTGGAATTCAGGTGTTTCTGATCACGTCTGCCCATTTCCTTCAGGTTATTTATACCCCACCCACTTGTATAGCAAATAATGTCTGCTTGAAAGGTTTTCCCATTAAATCAAGTTTAATTTCCTTTTATTTTCTGCGTGCATGTGCGTGCAACTCGTCGGCAGACAGCTGTTGTGCAAGAACAAGTCTGAATCATTTTCAAATATTTGATTTGAAGGGAGCATTTTAACTTTGTCATGTTGGCCCGTTGTTGTGATCTCTGCCCCTATTTGGGACTATTTGGGTCGTCACGGGTAATTAACCGCTTGAAATGTAAATTGTTTCCACAGGAAGCATCACTTCTAAAAACAGCAGCCATAAGGATGGCAGCGAGACTGGAATCCATCAGAAGACCCGTAAACAGATGATCATGGAGAAGCTAAGAGAGCAGCTCTTCAAAGGAAAAGTCTTCCTCATGAAGCGGTACAATGAATAACGGCCATTTTACTCAGAAGTGTCACTCTTCACCAGAGAGTAGAGCAGAAGCTCTCGTTTGCTCCCCACGTCATTGTCTGTTGTCTTCATAGCTTCATGGAGATCTACCTTCCTATGAAAAAGTTCTTCCACAATTTGATCCATCCTGAGTACAGTGCCGTCACAGACGTCTATGTGCTGATGTTCCTTGCCGACACAGTTGACTTCATCATCATTGTGTTTGGATTCTCGGCCTTTGGAGTAGGTTTTCTATACAATGATTGTATAATCTATCTTTTGGTTTATATGCAGATGCAGCTGTGAGACCTTTAACTTTGCTGTGTTTCTCTTTCAGAAACATTCAGGAGCAGACATCACGTCATCCCTCTCTGAGGATCAGGTGCCTGGACCTTTCCTGGTCATGGTTCTGATCCAGTTTGGGACCATGGTGGTGGACCGTGCCCTCTACCTCAGGAAATCTGTCATGGGCAAGGTCATTTTCCAGGTCATCCTGCTATTTGGCATCCACTTCTGGATGTTCTTCATCCTGCCAGGAGTCACAGAAAAGTAAGAGTCATCAGTCTGTTTTTTTTTTTTTAATGGCATCAAGGTTTCACATTTTCTCGCTCTCACAGGCGTTTCAGCGATAACATCGTGGCTCAGATGTGGTATTTTGTCAAGTGCATCTACTTTGGATTGTCAGCCTATCAGATCCGCTGTGGCTATCCAACCCGTGTTTTAGGAAACTTCCTCACCAAGAGTTACAATTACGTCAACCTCTTCCTGTTCCAAGGGTGAGTTATGTTGGGAAAGTTTCGTGTCATCCAGAGGTCAGGTGATAGGTCGAGGTTTACAGTAGCCTCGGCTGCAGGGAAGGAAGGAACAACTTGTAACCGGCACATTTCTCCATCTCTGCTGATGCAGAAGTGCATAAACCTGCATCATTTTGTTTTGCATTAAAGTCCCTAAAATATCGCATCAACAGCCGTCGCCAGCTGCGTTACGCTTTGTGTTCTAAAACTTTTCTACTGTTGGCAGTTTCCGCCTGGTGCCGTTTCTGACGGAGCTGCGAGCGGTGATGGACTGGGTTTGGACCGACACCTCACTGTCCCTGTCCAGCTGGATCTGTGTGGAAGACATCTACGCTCACATTTTCATCCTCAAATGTTGGAGAGAGTCTGAGAAGGTGCTGGAGTCACGATGGAGCAGAGCTGAACAGCTCCACTGAAAAAAAAACAAACCCTTTTTTTTTTTCAATCTCCTGGTGCTGCAGAGGTATCCGCAGCCACGAGGACAGAAGAAGAAGAAGGTGGTGAAGTACGGGATGGGGGGAATGATCGTGGTGCTGCTCATCTGTATCGTCTGGTTCCCGCTGCTCTTCATGTCTCTTGTCAAGTCGGTCGCGGGAGTCGTCAACCGACCGCTGGACGTTTCATTCGAGATCACCCTGGCTGGTTTCCAGGTGTGGCTGCTCCACAAGACTTTAGGAATGCAGTCTAAACTGAAACTGCATGCGTCTTCATCATGTTTTCAGGATAAGTGTGTGTGTGTGTGTGTGTGTGTGTGTGTGTGTGTGTTTGAGTGTACTTTTGAGGAATTCAGTGTAACACAATGTGTCTTCCCCCACAGCCCATCTTCAAAATGAGCGCTCAGCAGAACCAGCTGCAGAATGTAACCGGAAGCGAATATGCAATATTTTTGCAGAAATATAATCTGGATGATGTAAGTACATATTAAAAAGTTAAAAATTCAAATGAGTGCAGAAACACGACTAAACCTCTATGCGCCTGCCGTCAGGAGGCCTTGGAGTGGCTGGAGGGTTACACCCCGGCGGACCTGTGCATCGCACAGCTGAAAGGCAGCTCCAACTCTCTGTGGACCATCAGCCCACCCAGCAGGAACAACCTGATAGAAATGTTACGTTCAAAGGATGAGTTCCTCATCACCGTGTCCTGGTCTGTGCAAAGGTGAAAAAGAACATATGGCATTGTCTTTGTTATATGAATCATATTTGAGGGGCAGATTTTCTGTTGTTGTTGTCTGTTCAGGATATTGTTTTTCTCTGTGTTGCAACATTACCAATATCCCTTTTTACCCTTAAAATTAGTGCTAAATTAGACAACTGCAGTCCCAGGTAGAAGCAGGTCTTCAGCTGGTAGGACAGGAAACCTGGCTGGATCCTGGGCCTTGTAGGACTTGCTTGATGAGCACTGATTTAATATAAACCAAATGTCCTGCATGATTTCATGGTGACAGCTGAGAAGTGTATTCATTTTTTGCTTGTTTTTTGGGATCTCAGGAACTTCACTCTTGGTGCCAAGGCTGAAACAGCATCAGGAAAAAGGGTCACCCACCTAGACAAACCAACCAAGGACAGCCTGGTAGCGCTCCTCGAGGGGGGAGGAAACAGCGCTCCAGTGTGAGTGTTTCAAGGACAGGCATTTTTACACAGAGTGTCATCATCATCTGATGGTTGTTAGCTTTGTTTTTGGGTTCTGACACTATTTTATTATAGTCTGTATAGGATAGATTTTATAAAAGATAAGATCATGTAGATTAGTGTGGTAAATATACCAGATCTTTCCAACTTTCATTGATCTGCTCATGATTTGTTTATAGGATCCTAAACGATATCTTCCCCCGTTATATTCGAGCTCCCAGCGACTCGGATGCCAAACCTGTTGAACAGCTTTATGAAGGTCAAGCTCAGCACCTACAACCAAAAAGCAAACGTATCGAAAATACTTTTGCTGTTACAGACTTGATTATACGTGCACTGTCTTTGCTTCTCCACCCCTGTAGGTGGCAAAATGTTTAACATGTCCTTAAACTTGAAGCGAGCCGAGAATAACGTCTCTGGTCAGATCCAGGAGTGGTGGATTGTTAACCAGAGGGAGCCCGGCCTGATCAAGAAGTCTCAAAAACAGTTTGATGAAGGCCTGGAGGTCTACATATTCAGTGATCAAGTCAGCCCGCCCAGTCTGGGCTTTCTTGCTGGATACGGGTATGTGAGGATGTTTTACTTTTTTCATAGTCTTTCATTGACTTAGAATAAGTCAGGGATAATCAGAGTTGTGGTGTTGATTTTCTTTTGAATATCTTTGCTGCTCAGGATCATGGGCCTGTACGCCTCTGTGGTACTCGTCATTGGCAAGTTCGTGCGTGAGTTTTTTAGCGGTATTTCCCACACCATCATGTTTGAGGAACTGCCCAACGTGGACCGCATCCTCAAGCTGTGCACGGATATCTTCCTGGTCCGAGAAACGGGGGAGCTGGACCTGGAGGAGGATATGTACGCCAAGCTAATCTTCCTCTACCGGTCTCCAGAGACGATGATCAAGTGGACCAGAGAGAAGACACAGTGAAACTGAGCACAGTGTGGACATCAGCCCACTTCAGGACCGAGAGGCTGCTGAACACCCGAGGAGCCACTTCATGTGACTGACTCTGATGGCAGTGAAAAAGATTAACAATTGTTTGACTTTAAAAAACTGGTCTTTTTCTACTATTTATATACTAAAAAAACATGGACAGATTTGCTGGTGCTGTATTAATCTCACTACAACCAGTGGAAAAAGGTGAGCTTTTCTCTTAAGAGCGGTTTCTAACAGAAAAGTTTGTTTTTTTTAAAAAACAAATGCACAGAATTCTCGCTACTCTTTGGGCTTACTTGTAATATTTTCACACACACACACACACGCGCACACACACACACACACACACACACACACACACACACACACACATACAAACACACACAAACACAAACACACACACACACACACACACACATCAGAAGGAGAAACTTAGGCTGACTGCAGTTAATATTTAAGGGCTTCTCTTTGTCAAATAAGGGCAGAGAAAGAGCGATAACATCTCCTGTTCACTCAATCTGGAACTCCTGGATCGTGGGACTGTGCAATACTAAAGATTTTGGAGGATGTGAATGAAGGGAAACTGCCAGTTCTGACACAGAAACATAGAAACTTACTTAAAAAAAAAAAAAAGTAGGATTTGGAGACACAATATAACAAAGCTTATTTTCTTTGTATATGAACTCTTGTCAACTACACATCTTTCTCAGGAAGAGCTGTTTTCACAGATTAAGACATTGTATGTAATAAAATAACATAGGTTTGATATGGCATGGCATGACATTTAACATGGATGTTCTGAGGGACTGACGCTCAGTCTGATTACAGATGATGTATAAAGAAAGTCGGTGTATTCCTGCAAACAGTTTTCCTCACCGAGAAGGAGATTCATTGCCAATCATCAGCGCACTGAGTAGTTCTTCAAATTAGGTGGGATGAAGCGGAAATCAGCAGAGGGATGTTTGTAGAACCACAGCCACAATGTGCATTTGCTGGCAGACCTGCTCGCTAATCTCGAGTTCCAGTCATCAAGACGCAGGAGAAAAGTTTCCTCACATAAAGAAGGGCTGAGAGACGAAGTCCTTTAATTCAAACTATGCATTCGACTACATCGTAGCATGAAAGAAAAAAAGAAAGTAATTATTGTCATGACTCATTTTCATTACATGTACATAAACGTCTACAGGGACGGGTGAGGCTGAAATGAAATGTGAAGGTGTAACTATGTTAAAGAAATGTGGTGTAACAGTGCAGAGACCTGCAAATAAAGATGTGGAACCGTGCTGAGGCTCGTGCTCGGTTAGCTTTTTGTTTGTGAGTGAGCAGCAGTTTCAACAGAGGAGAGCCCCTCCACCAGCAGCCAAACCTGCATCTTTATGGTAATATTAGATGTTATTCTTAATTTACAACGTTTTGTGATGCTTGTTAATGAATCCAACTGTGTGGTTCAGCTTTAACGTCCGCCGCCTGGTGAAATCAACTAGATCACTGAGTCTCTCTCTGATGGGAGGTGGGGTCCTCATCTAAGATGAAGAGGCCTCAGGAAGCTCAGTCTTGTCCGTTAGGGGCCATTTGGTGCAGATGCCCGCAGCCACTGTTTGTTTCACTGATGTGGAAAATGTGTCTCCTAACTCATTTAAGAAAATGTACACAGACCATAAAAACGTTACACAGCGGAAATGTTTATTGATGCGTGTGCCAAGTTTGGGAATCCGGCGTTTCAATCCACACAAGAAGTGCACCATGGCACAAATTCAAAATAATCACATCGACAACCCCTTTAACACAAATGCTTCTGCATTGTCAGATCCTTTCTGTTCAGCACAGAGATGATCCGAACGGACAATAAGCTAAATCACAAATTTAATAGGATTTCTGGACAGAAGTGTGATTATGCCATCATGGTCCCTTTTTTAAGATGTATTTTTTTTTTTTTTTTCAGTGACTGGCGAGATTATGCTGTGGAAGACACAGCTGATTGTATTTAAAGGTGGAAGGCAGCACACGCCTCCAGGTATAAACACTAACAGTCTTCAAGTGGCTACAGGCTGCACCACTCTTTGCTGCTCCTATTGAATGGGCCATGATGCTACAGATCAGCGCCAGTCTTTCTGAACCATTAATATTTATTAACTCAGTTTGTATTTGATTCAGCCTGTTTCTGAACATGCATGAGGCTGCATATGATGGTCAAAGTAACATATTCAGTGGGTCAAAGCCATGAATACTGAATAAATTAAGACTGTACAAAGAAAGAGCTTTACACCGATTAACCATTAGAGGATATTTAGATTATTTCTGATTTAATATACGTACAGCAATCTTAAGATGACTCAGAAACAACATCAGCGGAATGTACAGCTTCACAGAGACACTGAACAACAAGAGGACGTACATACAACAGGCTTTCATACATTATTGAACACTGCAGAATTTTCATTACATCTCAATCAAACACAAAATAAAAGGCTGCTATAGCTGGACTCAGCTGGTGTGAGCCACACGCCTGGGCTGCGGGGCTCAGCAGCTTCTTGAAGGATTTTAAGTCGTGCACAGAGGGTGTAGTGTTCAGCCGAGTCAAAAGATATGAAGCCGAAGGCTAACACAGCCCCCCCTCATACTCATCCTCCTCCTCGTTGGCAGTTGGTGCCCCGCCAGCGCCACCTTGTGGAGCAGCGGCAGCTTTCTTCTTCCCTCCACCAGGTACCCTCAGTGAGATGGCCAGCTTGGCATACTGCAAATACCAGCAAAAAACAGTGTGAAAACAGGTTACAAAACCTGAATTTACCAGGAAAAAGTGTTTCTCCTGCTGATAGTTGTAACAACATGCTATTATCACAACAGTCATTTATTACTATGCATGTTTTTTCATATCAGTGGATATACAGACAATAATCCTGAGGTTTATTTTTTCAGTTCATTTTTATATATATTATTTAAACAAATTTTGCTCCAGTGCAAATCAATCATAGTTCAATGTCATCTTCCCAGGTTAGGTAATCCGGATTTAGAAATGATTTATCTTTTGCAAGGACCCTATAGTTCATGTTGTATTTTCATGTGATTAGTTGTTAACAGCACACAAAAAGCAAATGATTGTGTAGAACCTGAGTGCAACATCAGAGCCAAACTGACACAATGTAATTATTTCTAACCATATGTCAAAGCTACTCACATCATTGTCCATATACTTGAGTAATGGAGAGTTGCACACACGGGAAACTTGGTCTTCGTCCTGTTCGTCATAGCCCTGTAATAGGGTCTCCATGGCAACACAATCTTCACTTCCACTGTAGCCGGGCAGACTGGGGGGAAATCAAGTACAACCTCAGGTCATGGAGATTGTCAGCGACAGACGTTTGTCATAACAGGAACATTAAAACCATAAGTAATATGTAAAAAAGACCCAGAAAAAGTCATGTGAGCACTTTTTGGTGGAACAAGATTCGACATGTTTTTTTGTTGGTCTCGTTTTTTTTTTTTTGTTTGTTTGTTTTTTACACGTGTAGACTCTTTATATCCACTTCACCTGTAACTTTCTCTGACGCATTTATCTGCTGCCACATAGTCCCCTCTATGAAGATGAACCAGCACCTGAGCGGTTGTTTTCTGAATATAAAAAAAAAGGCATTGAATCAAAGCTAATTATTCATTTTTTAATGAAATACAAAGACCTACAACTACATGAACATATTCTAATGTGTGTTATTTGAATTGGTCATGCTAAAAGAGCAACACTGAGATCACAGCTGTTAAAATAAACAGCCCGCTCAGAAATACTAAAATATATCATGGATATAAAGAATCATTACTGCAAATACATTCATTTGAAGGAGCGTGCAGAACCTAAACACCACATGGACTCACCTTAAAGCACATGGGAAAGTTCTCAATCTCCTTGTACATATTCTTTTCTTTCTGCAGAGCAACTGCTGCTTCATCCAGCCTGGTCAGCAAGACGAGAGGAGACAGATTAATAATGACAAGGGGCTTCTGTAGTTGTTAGTAGTAATCCATACCTACCAATGCTGGTAATGATTGAATAATCAATCCACTACAAGACCACAAATGGCAGTCCTGACTGACTACATGTTATGTTACGTTCTGTCCCTTTACCTTTTCAACCTGACCAAAAGTCTGGAGGCTTTTCCCAGAAGTTCAACTGCCTGACGGAGGCGGTCTTCATTCTACACAGAATGAACAAGGATTGAGCGCAGGTGAAAAGAGATCTACAGGACATTCAGCATTATCAGAAGAATGCAAGTCCACAAATTCACCTCAAACACACCAGCTGCTTTCTGATAAAGGTCCACAGCTTTCTCCAGGTTTATAGGCTCTATCAGTCTTGGGGGAGAGAAGGGGTGGATTAGAGAAAGGTAAACCTGTAATCCTGAGCCTCTTTCTGCAATATTGATTCTGAGGAACTTCACTCTAATTTAAAGCCACATTTCTTTCGCCTTATTTTGGCAGCTTTCACAATATGGAGAAATCAGAGGGCTGTTTTTACTTTCCAGCTCGGTCCAGGGCCATGGCCGCAGTGTCAGGAGTTCCATTCTCCATATACATCATACATGCTTTCTCTATGTACTGGATTGCCTCTGGCATCTTCTTTTGCTCCTAATGAAATGCAAATACAGAACAGTCTTACTTCCATATCAGACAAATTCACTTTTATCCATCAATAACATTTCCCAGTGTAAACTGCAGAAAAACTCACCTTCATCATCATACCTGCCTGTTCAATTGCCCTGAGGAAAATGATAGATATTTACACACTGAAACACTCAAACAAGTGGAGATTCTGTTTGCAACTGACTTTTTACTGAAGTCATAACATGTAATATACTTACTTAGCAGCATGGAACAGTCTGTAAATCTAGTTAAGGAAAGCAGTAAAGGCTCAGTGACTGTGATATCAGCTCTGGACAGATCACGGAGAGGATACGTCTTGTTTTCAGTGTGACATTCAGCTTCTTTCAGGTATGCATCCTTTGCTTGATCATACTGTTTGGCATTCTTAAAACAAACCGCTAACAATGAAAAAAGAGACAATAGGCAAGAGCTAAAATCTCCAATATTCGATGTAACACCGATTGTAATCAACATTGTTAGTTTAACGTACCTGCTTTGGAGTATTCCGACGCAGCGCTGTCAAAATCCGGCTTCCACTTAGTGAAACTTGTCTTTAAGCTACATAAATAAAACGATCAGACAGGAGATTCTAATAGACTATTGTGAAGACAATATCGTAACAAGTCAACAATGTGGATCGTTTAGTCTGTATTGTAAAGGTCATCGTCTTAAAAACGGCACAGCGATATAATTGATATGGACACGAAAATGCATTGGTGGCCTTGGACTAGCTAACAACAGCAGAAGAACCAAAACTGACGCTCCTTTGCAAGAGATGATGGCATGTTTTTTTTATTACGACTCACCATTTTTCAGCTTTAGATATATGCTCATGGGCTTCGTTTATCTTCTGAGCTGCCATGGAGTTAATAAATAATGAGGATGTTTAACAGATTTGTAATACGGACGCGCTATTTCGTCGATGTTTGGATTAGCAGGAAACGTCATCCAATGTCGCAGACTACGGGTGCCGCCGAGGACAAAAGGTCCTGAAATCAATCGACGCTGGTTCAACGTCTGTAGTTTTGGAGGCATTCATAAAGTACGCATTTGTATTTAATGTACTGAAATGTTAGCACTTAAAAAAATCAATACAATACTGTCTGCTCTAGTTAATTAATTTTTGTTTGTTTTTTCAGCACTATATTCACGGGCAGAAAAGAGTTTTTTTTGGTATTAATTATCTTAGTGATTAAACATAAGCTTTTTAAAAACTACATTAGCAACATTATTAACTCAAAATGAACATAGAATGTAGACTATTCCTGTAATTAAACAACAAATCGTAGGATTTCTTGATTAGTTAATTCATAACCTAATTACTAGAAATAGAAACATGGAGGATGGATTGACTACTTTTATTTCTAAACAGTTTCAGAAATGCTTCCGAAAGTAAGGACAAACCAAGCAAAAACATGTTTAAATATTTACCGAGTGCACTGCTTTGTGTTTGTAGTTTGCGACTGTGTAATATTCTTTGAAACGTAGATTTGATAGCTTCGGACTAACTAAATAAATACCGCAGACTCAACGGAAACGGAAGTCCAAGTGTGATCAGTGACGTCACTGCGTCTCGAGGCTAATGGCTGAACAACAACAGCTGAGGGCGAGTGACAAACTTTCTCAAACTTCTTTAGAGACTAAAGTTAACTGGCAGTAGCAACTTTTTCATTTTTTATTTAATATATTGTTCCCACCTGTCAGTTTGTCAAATGTGGAAATACTGATGGATCCGAGATATGACATTCCACAGAGGGCCGCCGGTGGCGGCAGAGCATCTGAGAACTCGTCCCCGGCTCTGGGTGCTCAGTCGCGCCGCAGGAAGATGCCTCCCAGGCCCGCTGATTTTAAACTGCAAATTATTATTATCGGTTCTCGTGGTGTTGGTAAAACCAGCCTCATGGAGAGGTTTACTGACGATACCTTCTGTGAAGCTTGCAAATCAACCGTAGGTGAGGAGAGGTGGTGTTTACGGGACTGGGTTGGTCAACTTTTTATTTGCAAGCATGCAGCAGGGCTCCGTCTATTTACTGGAGCAAAGCAACACGCCTTGGTAGAAATATAACTTTGTCCCAATTTACTATGTCCAAAGAGGGTAAGATTGTAGCTGTAGTTTAAGTTAACGACAATTTTAGCTAAAAAATACACAAGTTGAGTAAATCCTTGTTTTAATAAGTGTTTTGATTTCCGAATGTTTGAGCAATTGTAATGAGTCCAGACGGAATGTCGGTGTTAATTTAATGAATAAGTGGCTAATGAGCCCCAAATCAACATACATTTACTTTCTTATCATACGTTTCCAGACTTACATTAGCACGTTGTGTTTTACATGACATTGATTGGTTACTGCTTTGTTGACCTTGACTTGTCTACAACAATAAATGACAGCAGATATGAATTGAATGCAGGTTTTATCAAACATCATACCAAACATTGTAAAGATGAGGTATTGGGTAAACAAGCCCGTGACAAATACAACACAGTCTCATCTCAAAATAGCAACAGACATGCAGCTGCTATGGCACCGTCCCAGTCATGTCCTGCCATTGCTGTGATACAACAGCTTACTGGTATCATATTTCTACACTTTCTCCTACAAGTGTGAGGAAAGAGGGAAGCTTATATTTACTCTTGTTTGCCATGTAGGAGTTGATTTCAAAATCAAGACGGTGGAGCTCAGAGGGAAGAAGATCAGACTCCAGATCTGGTGAGTAGAAGACAGGATATTGTTTCATGGTGCTTTTCAGTAGAAATAATGGTCAAGGTCAGAACATGGCAGGAGCGGCAAAGTACTGAGTAGGGGAATTTATGACTCATTCCATCCACTTCACTAATTATTGTGTCTTTGCTTGCATTCCACAAGCAACTGCTACTTCTTGTTCATATCAACAAACCTCTAAAAGCTACATAACCTCTTGAATTTCATTTATTCTTACTTCATTCAGTTAGGCATTGAAAACTTAAAGACCTTTAACCTCTGTGGGTGCTTTCACATGAAAAGACTGTTGGATTGAGCGAAAAAAAAACATTCCACACCTTTGCTTGGTTTGGTTCACTTTCACACTGGACTGGACAAACCAGAGTTCAGGCAGTTAGAACAGCGGCTGGTGTTATCCGAGCAAGCACTGGTTGGGGGGGGGATAAAACAGGCTTATAGATTGGTCAGGGCTAAAATGAACATCCATCCCATTCAGTTGGCTTGTTCGCCACAAAAACTAACATCTGTCCTCTGATCACATATTGATAAGTGCCTGCAGTTCCTCACTATTTTGAGTCTCCCCATGAGATGGTTTCAACACCTTCCACCTGTCTGTCTGCCTCTTTGGATTTGCGTAGTTGTTGCTCTACATTACTTCCTGTTTTTTCCTGTTTACCTTTCACACCCATCCAACCAAAGCAGACTAACCAAGGAAGCAAATTCTGCTCTATTTAAGCAGAACAAACAGCTTTGTTGTGAAAGTGCCCTCTGAAAGCATCAGCTACAATAAGGAGAGCTTTTGTTAAGTCCAGTTATTTGACCCTCCTTTCACCTTTGCATTGCCGCTGCTCTTCACCGTGTGCCATTTTCATGCCATTGTATGCCATGTCTGCTTAGGGTCGGGTCTTCACTGGGTCTCGTCTCTGGGCGCCTAACTTTGCCACTGTACTGCTGTGTGCCTATCCGCTCCTCCGCCACTAATACGCCTGATTTGTGACTCACATGGGGACCGGGGAGAAATTGTCTGGCTGAAAGTACAGTAACGCTGCAGTGCTAGCAGAGCTCTGTCCGCTTATTGTGTGTAAGATTTGCTGGTAATGTTTTGTTGACATCTTGGATGTAAGGGACACTGCTGGCCAGGAGAGGTTCAACAGCATCACATCAGCCTACTACAGAGGTGCCAAGGGAATCGTGCTAGTTTATGACATCACAAAGCTGGAGTCTTTTGATGACCTGCCCAAGTGGATGAAAATGATCGACAAGGTAAGCAGTCACACTGCTTCTCCTAGTGCTTTCGATGACGCAATCCAAATCTTTTTTTTAAATTGTTTTCAGATAAATTATGTGCTTACATTAAAAGCGTGACCAATCAGATATGTTTTCTGACTCTAAACACCCCTGAATGTTTGAATAGTTGGTGCAGATTAAAGATTAAAGTCTTTCTAACATTCTAATGTTTATTTGTGACATTTTTAACTGGTTTATTGGAGAGCCGCTCATCATAACCACTGTTCATTTCAATAATGTTGCTCAGCATAAGTGAAAAGAGGCCACTGACATCCTGGCTCTTCCTCTGTCTATGTCAGTATGCTTCAGAAGAGGCTGAGCTGCTCCTGGTTGGCAACAAGCTGGACTGTGAGACCGATCGTATTATCTCCAGACAGCAGGGAGAGAGAGTATGTTCTAAACACACTCCATCATCACCAGCACTCACTTTTACACCACCATGTTTCCTACAGGGACAAATCTGCCATGACTGTTAGCATGAGAGAAGAGATGGGCATTTTGTTCTGATCTGATTTTTTTTTTTGATGTTCGTTTTTGTATAATTTTATTGTACCAAATTATAATTATATTGTACCAATTTACCAATCGTTTCTTTGTGAACGTGAGCTTGTTTGTTGCAGTTTGCCTCTCGGATAAGTGGAATGCGCTTCTGCGAAGCAAGTGCAAAGGATAATTTCAACGTTGATGAGATCTTCCTAAAGCTTGTTGATGACATCGTTAGTAAGGTAGAGTCTGAATGGCAAATATAAGACTAAATATATATGTATATATATAAAATGGATTTGTTATTTGCAATTTTTCTAGTTTTTATGGTTTAAGCAAAAATTGTCTTCAATGTAAAATCCTGCCTTTACCATGTGTTTTCTGTTACGGTTCCTGATAACAGATGCCCCTGGAAGTTCCCAATAGGGAGCTTTCCAACAGTGTCCTGTCTCTGCAGCCTGAACCGGAAGTGCCCCCGGAATTGCCACCTCCTCGCATGCGTTGTTGCTGAGCATCCCAGCGGTCCTTGATAGCACACACACACAACACACACTCAACACGTCTGCTCACACATGCAGTGAACCGTTTAGAGCAACAGGGGGCAGCAACCTGCAGCGCTTTGGAGTTTCTAAACTGGTGGCGTAAGTTACCTGGACTTTCTTAACAACCAATATAAACTGTTGGGTTTTTTTTTGTTTTCCCTCATTTGTAAGTGTCCATTATGACGTATCACTAACACTTTCAAACCTGGGGAATCACCCACCGTCTACCACCCTTCTGTCTACACTTGACCCCAGACTACCTCATTTTCAAGACCGGCTGTGCCCTTGCAGGTGCCTTTGAGGTAAGAGTTGCACAATGAAGAGAAAGATTACGATTAGGGCCTTAAATCTTCTTGTTTTTTATGTCCTGTCACACATACTGTACATTGAGTTTTGATCCTTAGTTGGTTTGGTATCAGCATCATCCAGTTCTGAATGGTAAGATAATATCCCACTCCTCTCTAATTTATAAATGGGTATTTTTACTCACTGGTGATTTGATTTGGGACAGAAGTACAATTTAAATACTCAGTGGTCTGTAATGGCCCATCTTTGTAGCCAGCAGGAAATGGTTGTGTGGTGGTGATCATCTCAGCGTGCACTTCTTTGCCTTGCAGTATTAAAGTGGCTGGAACGGCTCATTTGCCCTTTATGTAAATGTAATATTTTGCACTGCAATCCCTGTTACCAAGTAATGCAATAAACATGCAGGACTGGTACTAGTACAAGTCAGCTTGGCCTCATTTGTAGCCGCTCTCCCCCACAGTGTTGACATGGAGTGACGAGGTGGACGATGTAGTCTTTAAGGGAATGGTGTTTTCACAGGGGCATTCTACACGTGTGTGCTGCTGGAGTTTGAGCAACTCGGAGTAACCAGTACACACGTGGTTTTAGCTTTCTTGCTGGTTTTGTTGCAAATATTTTGTTTATTGATGTTCCGCCTTAGATTCAGTAGGGAAAAAAGTTGGAGTTTCTTTTTTGGGAGGAAATCCAGCATCATTCTTGTGTTATTTCGATAACTCTGGAAACTTTGCTCAGCTCGTATCAGCTCAGAAATTTGTAACAAATAACAAAACATATTTTGTGCACATAAAATATTAATTGAAATATGCAGGGTTCAGTCCTTCACAGACTTGGTCGTCTTTGTTTTGGGGTTGAGATATGGATGTTGTGTTTCTGTGCTGTAGGAAAAGTTGGAGTCTGATGATGAAGGGGGTCACAGAACTAAGTTTTTTGGAACTGACTGACTTTATTTCATTGTCCATGTTTGTTACAATGTTACTGTCAAGCATAAATCAAACTACGATCACTAGATGACCTTTGTAAAGACTGATCAGCATCATTAGGTCAGGAAAAAGAACTGTCACTTCATTTTTTTAACATATTTCATCAGACTATTAACATTAAGCACTAACATGTGGCCTATAATTTAATTGCCTTTTACTAATCTTTTAAAAAAATATCTAAATACTTTTGTGCAAGATTGAAAAGTGTACTTTTTACTCTGCCTGTTACAGGTTTTTGGCATGTTTAAAGTGGATTTGTGATATTTATAACTTAAAAGCCTTTGTTGAACTAAAAAAAAAAAAAAACAAGTGCCATTAAAGATATCTATATTTATTACCAGAGTCTGGTCTAGGTTCTGTGTTGCCTGCCTTCAAAACCAGCACCCATGAGTCCTTATTTTAATGCAATTTTTTTTTTAAAATTCAGCTGTTTTCTGAGCACAGGCGATCACCAGTGTCTTGGTTGTGGATCAAGTCATGAGGGCACATGCGCACCGCAAGTATCGGAACCTGGTCTCAAAGACAACAGGGGGTGTGCTTGTGCTGGTGTGGCACGGAGGCGCATGCGCCTCGTAGAAAATCACGGGCGTCGATCTAGACACCGCACCGTTTGCAGATCTTATGTCAGATAGGGCCGAGAGGAAGGGGGAACAGGACACTGGAGACGAGATCACATCCAGGCGCGACAGAAGGATGGAGACGGCGTCAGCGGAGGAGGAAGGAGGAGGTTCGTGACGAGACTCGTCTCTTTCCAGTTTGCGCCTCGGCTGCAGATGCAACCTGTCCATCATCCCATCCGTCCCGGTGTTCCCCTTTAATATTGCAGCGTTTTCTCCAAGGAGACTTCGGGCAGAGAGCGCACGATGACTGCCGGCTGAACGCAGAGGCATGTAGGCCGGCGCAGGATGCGAACCCTCACCCAGGCGAGGGGGAAGCGTGAGAAAGCTACCTGTTTTTCTGGTGTCGCCTGTCAGGGATTGTGGATTGATCGTTTTTCCTTCGTCGAGCCTCTGCTGTCGGTGTTGGTGTAGAATGGAGAGCTCCAATGGCTCTGGCAGCGACACCAAACCGCAGAACCACCAGCTGGAGAAGAAGAGACTGAACCGAGCGCCATCCCCGGCCAGACCTTTCCTCAAGGATGCGCACTCCCGCTCCACCAAACCACCTGCCATTGCACCGAAATCTCCCAAACTAAACAAGCAGCAGGCTGGCGCTCTGCCCTTGGCACATCCGAACCGCAACTCCAGGCGCAACACAGCCGCCTCGAAAGAGAAAGTAGCAGCCGCGGCAAAAAGTAACGCCAAGTCTTCTGCGGTGAAAAAGCCCAACAAGGTGGCCCATCCTGGAACAGCTGAGCCCAAAGCTCCCAGCATCAAACCGGACAACACAAGTAGCCCGATCCTCAAAAGCAAGAAGGGTAAGCCAGCCTCACTGTCCCCGGGCGCTCCCGGCCATGGCTCCCCGATCAGGGTACCGACCGGAGCGCCTCTGGCCCGGGTCAGCCAAACCGACAGTAGCTCAGACCTGTCGGACTGCACGTCCGAGGCGCTGTCGGACGAGCAGAGGCTGGCGCTGGCTGCTAGCAGCGACGCCGAGTCCGGAACCGGCTCCAGCGACCGCGATCATCCGGCAGCAGACAACCCGCTCCGGACAGAAGCAACCGGTGCGGCCGCCGAGGCTCTGTCGCGCCCACCCGATGCCAGGATGGGCATGCCCCAGGCTCAGCCCGCTCCAGGGCCGCGCGTAGGGAAACACAAGCAGGAGAAAGCCCCGATCATCGCACCACACAGACTGCAGGGAAACAAGGAGGCGATTAAAGAGGAGCTGCTGCGTGAGGTTGAAGATCTGAGATCTGAAAACGACTACCTTAAGGTATGCTGAACCATCTGAACAAGTTACAGGATGATTTAGCCATTTTTTTCTTCTTCACATGGCTGGCCTGTTCCACTCTATTGCAGATTTTAAAGTGGATTAAAATGTTGGGAGAAAAAAAAAATGTAGAGAAGAAGTTTCCTGTTGAGTCTCCATCCATCATGTCCCCTTTAACCTTTGGAGACCTCCCTAGTTATTAACACTTAAGAGGTTTCTGGGCCCCATTAGGAATTTAAAGTTTTATTGAATTGAATGATAAGATCCTTTTTTAAGATTATGCGGAATCCTCTCCTTAAACTAGGCTATTCCCATTTGGGGAGGGGGAACAAACAGACAATGCGGCAAACAAGCTGCTTGTTTTTATGGCAGACAGATTTAGTACCATGTTCCTCTGAGTGTTATTTCAAACTGGATCATGCGTGTCTGGTTCTGGCTGCCACCGTGTCCCACAAGACAGAACAATAGTCAGATGTCCCATTCCTGTCGGATTCAAACACCCTCCTGTGGGCATGCAGCCAAGTCACCCCAGTGGTCTGGGAGTCAACATCATTGTGTCCTAACACCCTCCATCATCTGCCCTGGATGTTTGCAGCTCTTAAAAATGGTTTATTTGAACCAACTGGTAATTTCCCAGTTTGTGTGAAAACTGTTTCACAGAAATTCTGGAAATTGCTTCATCAAAGTTTGATCAATTGCTTGATAACTGATGATTGCAGCTGATCAAACAACAAAGTGTTAAGAGGAAAAAAAGAAAATCTTGTTGTTATACATCTGTGGTCATCTTGAAATGCCCCCCACTCCCAGGATGCTCCTGTGCTGCCTCTGATTCCGCTTTTAGCCCAGCCATCGATTAGACCTGGCAAGGTCATCCGGCCCGGTAGACAGAGGTCCTCCTCAGATAACCGGACACTCTGAGCTTCTCCTGTAGGATAGGTTTCATTCGCTGCCGCACTCTTCTCCCCAACAAGTTACAAAATCAAACCCTAAATCATTCATCCTGAACTCACTGCTTAGTGAAGACATATTTCTTTGTTTACACGTCTGTCCCAGATGTCAGTAACATGAATTCCTCCAGCCTGGGTGATAAAGTGCTTAGAAATGGACAGTAACGTTACACCACCGGCTCTGCTCGTATGACTGCACTATTACACTCTCGTGGAATAATGTGAACATATTAACAGGATCTACAGAGGTGAAATGCACCTTTTATATCAAGGTTTTATAACACCTCATTTTTTAATTATTGTAATGAAAACTTAAGTATATTATTTATTGCTAGCATTCTTATTAAAATCCACTGTAAACACATTTTAATCTCCTGTTTACTTGAAAAAAGCGTGAAAATTACATTTGAAATAATATTTAAAAGCCTGTGTTTTTAGTTTGTTTTCCCCTCTGTATTCCCGTCTTATAACTCATTGCTGTGTTATAAGCACAGTCCCTGCAGCCTGGACCAGTTTAACAAAGACGTCCTGTCACTTCTGTTTGCAGTATGAACAGTCCAGTCAGCAATATTTACCGTACAGGGGCATGCTAGAGTGCACCTCAGGACTTAATCTATAAAAAACAGTCTTATGCGCAAATATTTCCTGTTCCTGTCTCTGCGCCACTTAGGATGAAGTGGACGAGCTGCGGGCGGAGATGGAAGAGATGCGGGATAGCTACCTGGAGGAGGAGGTCTACCAGCTGCAGGAGCTGCGGAGGGAGCTGGACCGCTCCAACAAGAACTGCCGCATCCTGCAGTACCGCCTGCGGAAGGCCGAGCAGAAGAGCCTGAGGGTGGCGCAGACCGGCGACGTGGACGGAGAGCTGCTCCGCAGCCTGGAGCAGGACCTGAAGGTGTGCACCAGAGCTTGTTGATGTTTCTGTGTTGTGAGCTGCAGCAGCAGGGTCTTAGAGTCTCCTCAAATTAACATTTAAAGACCAAAGTTCCTTTAAATTTAACGTAGTTTGTGCAGTTAATGTCAATGCGGAAGTGTGTGTTTTGTCCCTCTGCTCTCAGGTGGCTAAAGACGTGTCCGTACGTCTGCACAACGAGCTGGAGAGCGTGGAGGACAAACGCAGCCGGACCGAGGACGAGAACGAGCTGCTCAGACAGAAGATCATCGAGGTGGAGATTTCCAAGCAGGCGCTGCACAACGAGCTGGAGAGGACCAAAGAGGTGGGAGGAAACGCACGCGTGGGCCTTTCCTTAAATCTGTCATACATGCACTTTTATCATTTATCAGCAGGTAGTTTTCATTGCACAGAGACAACTTTAATTAACACAAACATTTCACCTTCTTACGCAGGTGGAAACAGCAGCTCTTTACATCTCGTTGAACTTTCCCTTCTCTTCTGTGTCCTGTCGCTTCATTTGCTTGGATTTGCTTAGAACAATTTCTTTAAATGTGTGATGAGATGAGTTAGTGCTGCTTAGTCTAATCAGCTGTGGCAGCAGCAGGTAGGACCATCTGCCAATGGGCAGAAAGTAGGCTAATACCAGAGCCGTGAGTATGGCGATGTGGCTCTTTGTCTGGTTCGGACAGCTGACTCTGATCACGCATGTTGCTGGTTTGACTCCCAGCTCTCTCCACACGGACGCAGTGTGACCTCCGCCGCATGCTCCCGGTTGAAGGTCTAAAGCGGTTTATTGGCTCCACTTTGCACAGCTGAGTTGTTTGGAGTCCTCCTTGGACGGAGCTGCTCAGACTCGGTGAGGACAGAGAATCCTCGGTGTGGGCGTGCTGCTGTCACGCCAGTAAATGTGCTGCTGAAGTGAATGACCGCGTGTGGTTTTTGCACATGCGTTCCTCCATGGTTTGTGCCAGAAAAACACAAAACCACCTCTGGAGTAGCATCAGAAGACCACTTGAGCCCTTCCACTCATGAACTAATCAAGCTTTCTAATGCAGCACGGTGGTGTTTTCCTTTCTGGCATCAGCAGGCTCCCCTTGATTTGAAGTATTTTTGTTATGTTACAGACATTCAAATAATTAAATGCATCCTGAGAAAGTGTCACAGAGGTCAAACTCATGTACTGAAGACAGGAAGGAGCGCGGTGTCCTGTCAGGAATGCTGTCTGACTTGACCAAGGACTCTTGGTTCCCCTACCTTCCTGCTGTATTTTGGGAACCGTTGTGATAAAGACAAGCCTCCCTTGTGCCTCACAGGGATCTTTTGCAGATAGCGAATCTGTAAAGTTTGTTGTTCGTCTCATGTGCAGATGTTTATTTTCTGGTGATGCTGGAACAGTAAAACCCTCAGAGGTGAGTGCACGTGAGTGCAGTTTGCCAGGATGACCGTCAGACGCTGACCTGCTGGTTGAGAGGTTGCTCCTCCTCCTGACAGCTGGAGGACTGCTCACATGTGTCACAGGAGCATCAGATGATTCAATTGGCGTCCCCCGTTTAATTTCCATCCGCCAAAAGGACGTGATATCTGGCGTCTAAACGACCACGACGGCTGCGGCGCAACATTTACCTGTTGTTTATTCTGAGAGCCCATCCTGTTTAACGAACGAGCGCATGTTGCTTTCCCGTCTGAGTTTCTCTGTCGATTTCGATGGGGAAGAACGTCGTGACTTCCCTTTGCGTCTTCCGCCTCTCTGCCGTATTTCCCCGTTGAAGGAGGGTAAAAAAGAATCTCATTGACCTAGTTAGTATCTCATAGCTGCCTCCACCAGTGGGAAGAGGGGGGGAAATCTGCCGCAGTGACACACAACCAGACTGATTCCTTGTCTGCTTTTACCGGTTTGTCTGCTTCACCGTTCACGTCAAGTTTCAGTTAGCAGACCTTATTGAAGTTGGGTTTTTTTTAAATTTAATTCTCTTACTTACCTGTTCATTAAACATCCTGTTGGCACCAGAACACGTGAGATGATGCCTATGGTAAAACCCAAGTGTTTGCTGCATCTCTGGCACAGATGCTGTGAAACAGGATCTGCACAGACGCCTTCACTGTCATCGTGAAAGGCTCGCGCTGACATGAAGCCAGCAGAGTAGAAATACCTTTCCACACATATGCAGTCATTCTGCTGCAGGCGGAAGGGGACATTTCTGTGAAGGACATTCAGAATGCTGCACAAAACGTGCTCGTAGGTGCACTTTAGCACATTGTTGATTATGGGGCATCACTTGACTCGTCATTCATCTTCAAAAAAGACATTTTACAGTCTCGAGTACATAATTTCCTTTGAGAGAAACGTAAACAACTCTGTTTATGTACATATTTTCAGTCATTCATGCTCACCAGTTCATTTATCCGTCCTGCATTTACAATCTAACACTGATGGAGAACTGTTTAGGTTGAAATATGATTGAGACGATACAGTAAATAAAAATGAGCAGGTTGGTTTGGTGTAATGTTGTGCTTTATTACCTCTGCTGGATGAAGCTTTGGTTGTACCATAGAATACTGTCTTTTCCAGTTTAGGAACATAAAACCAGAGCAGTGAGTAGAAGGATGTCTATCACATTGTTGTTTCTTCTGTTAATATAAATTATTTATTATTGCAGCTTTCAAATACAAGAAACTTTAGGGTTTTTTCCTCATCTATCGTGTTGAAAAGTGCTCTATTCTGGGCTGAAAGCGGTGGTGGTATAGTCCCTGAGGCCTTTTCCAGCTGTTGCAGAAGTAAATCGGACTCTTTATGGAGGAAGATAAGGAGGCTTGTATGTAGCATGAAGTCATGATTAAATCATGGTGATATCTGCATGCTTAAAGGCAAAGTTGGGGGCTAATTCTGGTGTTCTGCAGTTCACACGAGCGCTGACTGCTGGGGTTCGGTCAGAACAGCGTTTTTCAAATCTCACGTTCTTCCTTTATTGGCTGCCTGGTTTCAGAGTCGGCAGCGTGCGTGCGGAGGCCCCTCCCTCTCATTACCCATCTATTGTGATCTGTCCGGGACTCACAAAGGGACAGAGAGCAGCCAAGTGCTGGTTGATGAAAAGTGGCGCCGGGGTGAGGACGACCTCATTAGCAACCAGCTGGATAGCCCCCGCAGCCTCCGCCCTCCTCCACCACGCCTTCCCCTCCCTCAGTGTGTCAGCTGGGAATAACAGGCTGTTGTCTGGCGCCTGTTAGCAGCAGCAGAAGCATTAGTGACGACCAGAGAGACTCAAACCAAGCACATCCCTGCTGATGCACAGCACGTTTTCACACGTCTTCACACCAAACACACAGTTAATGATGAGGATTATGAAGAGGTTCTTAGAAAAGCCTGCAGTCAGGTTTGAAGAATAGAAGATGTCTTTCTTTCTTTTCTTTTTTTGTGAAGGGAATCTCATCTGATTGCGTTCCGGGTTACATCACAACCGTTGCTCTCTGCTCTTTGCGTGTCTGAACGGCTGTTATTTGGTTTGGCAGGAGCAACATGGGAGACGCAGCCTCTCTTTCTCTCCGTGATTTGTCAGCAATATTTTCCCCGAAAGGCTCAGCTCAAATCTAATTCTCCGCTTGTATCCGTCTCCTCTGGACGTCATGATGGGAGCAGAGCAACGTTCACCCCTCCTGCCCTCTGCTCATGGCATTCTCTGTCTCTCTCTTTCTCTCTCTCTGTCTCTTTATCTTTACACATGACACCTCACTGGTAGGCTGCCAGCCTGCCATCCCAGAATACTCGTGAGGGCTGCTGCAGGGCAGATGACCCGGGCAGATGACGGGGCAGATCTGCCCTCCTGCTGGCTAATCTGAGTTACGGTGTCATTTGTAGCCATTACTGTTGCAACTGTATGCAAAAAAAAAGTGTATAGCGTTGACATACAGTTGTGAGGGTGAAGTGGGAGCGTTTGGACACTAGATGCACTTTAGATGACCTCCACACCGAGCTTTCACACATTAAACTGGCTCTGACGGTCCTGAGGGAAGGTTGTTGCTGAGTTGGCGCTCGTCGTGTCAGTCCCAGACGCTTCCTTCCCACCTTCCTGCTGCTAACTGTGGGTTCAAAGCTTCACCAGGCTGGGGAATGTATCTATTCTGCTGTGGTCTGTAGACATTAGAAACACAGGAGAGCACTTTTTAATTAAGAAGTTAGCAGTTTTGGACTTCAGGATGAATCATAACCTCATTTTCTTCAAAAACAGACTTTTTTTTTAGATGTCCCCCCGTGTCTGAGTCATCAAATGTGAAAAAGGAAGGGTTTCAGAAATGTTTTTACTCCCCTCTTCTATGATTTCAATGGTTCAAACATTACCATGGTAACCAGTAATGCACAAGTCAGCCAGGCAATGGTCATTCAGGTCTTTTAGATGATATAAGTTTCCCCAACCAGCACACCATTCATTCAAGAGGTCTGAATCAGGATCCACATTGGAAAAGATAAGGAAAAATAAAAAATAGTTCGTGGTGAGTAATTCACTGTAATTTTACCTGAAAGTCCGCTCAGGTCTCCTGTGTAGCGTGTGCCTCTAACTAAAGCCGCTGTAGATCTCCTTCGCTGTTTATATTTGAAATGTTAATTTTATCCTGCTAAATTGATTTGTTGTCCTGTCTCTGCCGTCTCCGTAGCTCCACTCGTCCATTAAAAAGCAGATTTGTCTTGGTTCAGACATGAAGGATTTCGTCAGTCTGACAGATATTAATGGCAGGATGCAGGCTGGCCTGAGCGGCCACAGGCTGTTTACAAGGCGCTCTGAGGACAGCCTGACATTGGACCGACCTCGGCGAGGGCCGCATCCGCATCTGTGTTCGTGCACGGCGGCAGATGTGTGCAGACATGCAAACTTGTGCTGTCATGCATGCATCCATGTGACAGAATCCTATAGGGACGCTGATTAAAAACGTAATCAGATAAAGATGCGAGGTGCTGGTGTGCACGTCAGCTGAGCGCTGCACTCTGCTGGATTACATTAATGCTGTTAGCTTTGATTGGTTTAGTTTTTTTTTGCCACTAGCTTTGCTGTGGCTGTGGAGATATCCTTTTTTAAAAAAAAAAAACAAAACAAAAAAAAAACCATTCTCAGCTGAAAATTGAATTCCAGTGAGTTGATTTGGCGGCTGGAGCGTATATGCAGATTCGGTGTATTTACACAGCACGGTCACCACCTCAGGTTGCTGCACGCCAAAGATTGATCGGCCTCGTAAAAAATGGCAGTGCCGTCAATCGTGCAGCGGCAGCAAAGAAAAGATTCATGCGTTGGTATGCGATGGAGAGAAATTAAATCAAAAGACACTTGTTCGTGTTCATCTGAGTGTGTGTCGTATTAATCAATTTATCGAAAAGGATTACGTTCCAGATGGAGCGCTCATTCATTCAGATCTTGCTAATTTAATCTGCCTCTGTACTCCTGACGGGTGAGCCATATTTATTCTGTTGTATTGGAGTCTTAGGCTGCTAAATCCGAGATCAGAGGAGGTTTATCTGCATCCAGCGGCCATCCCAGCCCCTTTTGTGCGCGTTCCCCCCAATCTCCCATCAGCCCTCCTTCCTGTCCCCGTTTGGTCACCCCACACTTCCTGTCAAATCTCATTAGCAAAGCCAGACGCCTCCCTCTGCACGCTTTAGCAGTCTCTCAGCACAATCACAAATAGGCCAAGCTGTTGAGGATGGATGTTGCTGAAAATATGCTCACTCTTCCCCTTCTTATTCAACATCCGCTCATCGCATCGTCTTCCTTCTAACATTGAGGGGTTTTGTGTCTCCTTGCAGCCAGACAGAGCATACAGTTCTCTCTCTTCTTTTTCCTCCTCTAAAACTCAGCAGCTGAGCATCTTTGAAAGTGCAATTTCTGCATAGTGATGTGCTTTTATTTATCTGCTGCTGCTGCTTCCTCTCTGAGACCTGAATCGTGACTTCCGACCCTGCAATAACTGTTGAATAATGATGGAGGTCATAATTAAACATCGAAGGCAGCATTTCACACGCACACCATGAACAGCTGATGCTGTCTGACTGCTTTGCTGCGCACAAAACTGCCGTCCTGTCTTGAAACTGTAGAACCAAAAATTCAAAGCCCAAATCTTCTCTTGCTGCAGCAGTTAAACCTGTTCTTTATGTTGTGCATTCCATGAGTGTGTTCCACTTCAAAACTAATCTGTCCACTGAAACCATTTCATTCATGATGTGAACGTGAATGATAACTAGTAACTGCAGGTGTTTTTTGGGGTACACTGGGGTATACTGAATGACTCTGGCCGCGCACCTCAGTCATTCAGTCTGTCTTTCTGGACCTACGGCTACCTCTGAGGAAGTGTAGCTGTCTAATCCTGAGGCCAGGGGAAACAAAACCAACCCAACTGGTACTGCAGCCAACTCCTCAGCTGAAGCAGCCCGCCAGGCTGCATGACTGCACGACTGACGGCCACTAACCCAGGCCAGCAGGCCTGTGAGAGCAGCGCTCGGAAGAGGAGAGAGACCCCTGTCTGTTTGTGCGTGCATGCTTTTTTCTGTGGTGAGCACGAGTGCAATTGTGTGTTAAAGTGGAAAATATGCAACTTTGTGTGTGAGTGTGTGTGTGTGTGTGTGTGAGAGAGAGAGAGAGAGAGAGTGAGAGTGTTCATTACATGTTAAAGTTAGGGCAGAATATTCATCTCAATTAAGTGAGGACAGTTTTGGGGAGTGAGGCTGATCCTCACAACTTCAAAGGGTTCAACTCAGTTTGAAGGTTAATGTGAGGACTGGGTTTATGTTGAGGTCAGGATAAAGCTTTAGGCTTAGACATTCATGCATTAAGTCTATACATGCACCGTCTATAGGAGTACAAATGCCAACAGGCTTTAAAGTTGGACGTGGACTCGGTCAGGAGAGTGTCCCAGACGGAAACGAGCGCTGTGTAGCGAGGGGGGGGGGGGTCCACTGCTGTTGGTGGGACTCAGGAATCCAAGTGACTTTTTGCGACACTGACTTGGGGAGACTTGGACCAGAGTACACCTGAACACGGGAGAGGACATACTGTAATTGCTTTTTTGGAGCTTGGATGAACTTTACCACTGGGTAGACTGTAGAGTCCTGGAAGCCGTGAGAGGCGCTATGCCGTTCCTAATGAGGTGAGGAGGTGCACCAGCCTCCACCCAAGCAATGAGCCGCCCCTTGGACGCAGGAACCTGGTGGCGGGACACTACATATAGGATTAGAACATGTATATTAATCTCTGGCTGTGCTGTTGTTTCTCAACTATCTGTCTGCATGCAGAAAACAAGGATCACGTTTGTTTGAGGATTCTGAAGAGCTTTACAGAAGATGTAGTCTAATCCGCTGTCTCCCCAGAGAGATTAGCCTTGTCACCAGGACTGGGAATTAAACCACGGCTGGTGTTGGAGATACTGACATGGCTGCAGAGCTGAGACGAGACCCTGGGGGGTGGGGGGATTGGCTGGGCCCTGGCGTGAATTCATTTATCTGGCCTATAACCGGCAAAAACGACCACAGGAAATGACGCTAAACCCCCCATTTAGTGTTCGTCATCATCAAGTTAATCATGGCGATTAAGGTAGGGGCAGATTATGTGAACTAATCTGGATGGTTTTGATTATGTACCTGTGGGAAAGAGTTTGAAACTGCGACAGTGCGACCGGGTTCGTGTTTTGTTGCGGCTTCTGCGTAGGGACTCACTGTCACAGGGCCAGCTCCTGAGTCAGGTCTGCCTCTGTCAGGGCAGAACAGCTTCCTGCTCACACTTTCCATCGTGTGGCCATGAATGATTCACTCTGTCCTGTTGGTCTATTCTGGCTGCAGAGCTTCCACTGTGAGGAGTTTTCCTACATCTCCACCCTGTAGCAACATCTGACCCACCCATGAATAAAACACTGAATCCAGTCTTCACTCAGGAAAAATGTGGTGGGGGCTGAAACTCTGATTTCAAGTCATGCAAAAAAAAAAAAAGCATCATGGATGTTTGAACTTGCAGAGAAAAACTGTGAAAATGTACCTGTTTTCTAATTTGTGTTTCATTCATCATTTATGGAAATAGTAATGATTTTCCTCATTCAGAAATTCTCAAAGTAGGATGACTCTTAAATATAAATGGAAATCTGCATTAAAGGAGCAGATCCTAACCGATGGTTGGAGCTTTTAAACAAAGCAGACAGAACATCAGCTGTTTTTTTTTTTTTTGGAAAAACCTCGGCACCCTACATTTAATACCAGGGGATTTTCCATCCTTCCACCCGTCGGTGTTCTTCTCCTCCTCACAGGCAGCCTCTCGTGTTTTTATTGAACTGCAGGTGATGGTTACAGGAAGTGCGCCGTGCTTGACAGGGTTGGTTTGGTCAGAATGCAGAGGACCTTCACCTACTGCATCTGGTAATGGCTGGAGGACAGATGTCAGCTGCTTTCCTCCAGAGAGCTTGTGAGGCAGTGTGTGTCACACGGACCAACACACCCTGATTCAGGAGCAGCTTCATTCAGACTGACCAGAATTCTCTAAAATGTTTAAAAGCATCCTTTATTCACTCAGTCATTTCACTCACTTATAGCCAGTCTAATATTAGTAGATGTTCACCTCTCATACATTTATTACACTGATTACAGCTCGGCGTAACAGCGAATACCTCATTATTAGACATTTTGTTCAACTTGCCCTCTGCAGCATCCCAGAATGTTGGATTATTATTTAAAAATCTGTTTGTTTGTTTTTTAAATAACTCAAGCTGAATATAATTTGATCTTTTTTTGTCTCATTACAGACTGTACTGAGGAGACGAGGAAGCAGAGAAACATTTAAAGACAAGAAATCCACTTCTCAGGTAAAAATCCATAGATTCTTTATCCCCATAGATTGCAAATCCTGATGTATTTGAGATGGCTATTTCAGTAAATGAAAGTAGCATCAGACAAGTGCCAATCTGGCCTGAAAATGCTTTGTTAATCACTTCACTGTCCCCAGATATTACATAATGTCTTATTTTAATGTCGCCCATCTGATCTGATCTGTGAGGAAAGTGCTAAACCGTCAGTTTCCATCAATCATTCTGTGAGCAGTAACAGGTAGATTTATACGACCGTGTCCACCTTGTTTGTTAATTCGGCATCGTTGTCTTGATCTTAGGAGGACAGTGCAGACCTCAGGTGTCAGCTCCAGTTTGCTAAGGAGGAGTCCAGTCTGATGAGGAAGAAGATGGCGAAGCTGGGCCGCGAGAAGGACGAGCTGGAGCAGGAACTGCAGAAGTACAAGTCCGTTTACGGAGACGTGGACAGTCCCCTCCCCCTGGCGGAGTGCTCCGGCGGGGGTCCTCACACCACGCGAGAGGCTGAGCTGCGCCTGCGGCTCAAGCTGGTGGAGGAGGAAGCCAACATCCTGGGCAGGAAGATTGTGGAGCTGGAGGTGGAGAACCGCAGCCTGCGGGCGGAAAACGACGACCTCCGCTGTCAGTATGAGAGGGACTGCTTTGGCCGGGAGCCCTTCTCCAGCATGCCCTCCTCGCCGTACGGAGGCGACGCGGTGGAGTCGGCCAGCGAGCTGCGCCGCCATCTACAGTTTGTGGAGGAGGAAGCCGAGCTGCTGCGGCGCTCCATCTCCGAGATCGAGGATCACAACAGGCAGCTGACCTCTGAACTCAATCGTTTCAAGTTCAGCCTGAGCGGGAGCCCGGGCCACGTTGGCGAGGAGGGCGCGGAGGGTCTGTTATTCAAACCGGGCAACGGGAGCGGCAGCAGCGGGATGATGATGATGGAGGAGCTCAAATCAGCCAGGATGCAGATCAATGAGCTGAGCGGAAAGGTCATGAAACTGCAGTACGAGAACAGAGTCCTCATGTCAAACGTCCAGCGGTGCGACCTGGCCGCGCACCTGGGCCTCCGCACCGGCAGCCCGCGCGACAGCGACGCGGACAGCGACGCCGGTCGGCGAGACGCAAGCGAGGACGAAGAGGCCAGTCGCCTCCTCCTCCTCCACCCCAAAAGAGAGGGCCCCGTCGGGGGCGAGAGCGATTCCGAAGATCTGTTTGAGAAAACAGGAACCACCTCAGGGTTAGGAAGCACCAAGCCCTCGGACGTCAGCGAGCTCAGCGCCACAGAGCTAGCCAACCGCAGGAGGGAAGCGCGGGAGTCCTTCTGCAACGTTAAGCGTGAAGCGGAAAGACTCGGGAGAACTGTGGACCGTCTGATCAACGACACGGACAGTCTGATCCTGGAGGGCAGGCTGCTGGTAACGACGGGAGAGTGCCTGGAAGGGGGCATGCCTTCAGGAAACAAACCCAACAGCCAAGTGCTGGACACCATCAACACGCGCATGAAAGCGTTTCGCACCGAGCTGCACATCTTCACGGAGAAGCTGGAGCGTGCAGGCGAGGGCTTGAGAGAGAGGACGGAAGACCTTTCACCTATGCCCAACCTCACAGAGTCCAGCAGCTTCCTGTCCAGCGTCACCTCCATGTCCCGGGACTCTCCCATCGGAACCTTTGCGAGAGACCTGGCCACAGACTTCCAGGTGAGTTCAGTCGACGATCTGCTATTCCAAATGTGAACTCCCTGTTCGTTGTGTGTCTGTGGCTGGTTTTCTTTTGCCAAAAGTTGAATAGAATTAACACGGTTGAAGCTGGCGTGGTGCTGCGTCCTCCAGACGGCTGATTTGCATTCAACCCCAAACAAGTCCCACATGGATGTTCAACCGCAGTCAGGACCAGGCTGGAAAACACGTTCGCTCTTAATTACTTTCATTACAGCCGTAGATGAAATGACTCCATTTGCAGGTTCAAATGAAACCGCAAACAAGATAAAGATGCAGAACAAATTTGTGAAAGTGAAATTTGAATTGAGGATAAAAGGCCCCCAGTGAGGCTGGTCACTTAAAAATAAAAAATATCTCCAGTTAGAGTTGCACTTCGAAAAAGCTGCTTGGTAAAGACAGAACACAGACTCCATGAGTCACATCTACCTCTCTGTCACCGTCGGAGGGTTTTACTGTCGCTACTGATTGCTTTGGATGGTTTGTTAGTCCAATAATATGAAGACACAACTGTTGTGAGGGTTCCTGACCTCCATCACCCAAGTCCATGTGGTTCTTTCTATGGAAAAGACACAGCTTCTCTCGTATTCTTTATTACGATGAAATTGTGGCACTGATGCACAAAAAGTTAAAGTGTTTCCTTGTGTGAGAATCCCACACTGATGTGCAACATAAATTTGCAGCCATGAATTTATGAGAAAGCGGTAAATTTACGAGAATAAAGTCGAAATGCAATCATTGCAATGTCAGAAGCGCAGCCATCGTGACAGAGAACCTTGTGAAGCTGTACTTCAGTTACGACTTTATCAACTATGTCAGCTGATACTGTTGCATGCAAATGTCGTCCTGGCTCCTGCTAACCAGACTGCACAATCACTAGACGGTGCTTCATTTTAAAGGTAATTGTAGGTCGTAATGAGCTGCTAGAGTTATTATGGGATCTTTGTAGTTGGAGGACTCTCTCTATATACAAGTATATGCGCATACACATACTCAGTGAGTTTTGGCACTTGTCACACTCTGAGATGGCCCGATGGAGTTAGACACAAACTCAAAGTCAGGTTCCAGGCCCCTCGCTCCAGCATGAGTCACCGCCCAGCTCTGTCACGCCAGCGCTCAGGATGTCAGTCTGACACAACACGCCGCCACCGCCACCTCCCTCAACCAGCACCACCATTGCCACTTCTCTCTGCTGCCGCATTCACATCTGCATCTCCATGTGCATCATCACAGCCAGCACCCCTGTCCGCCTTTTCTTTCCTGCACCCACAGTCCGCTGCTCCAGCGAGGGACTGCGGCGGGGGCGGGCCCTGAAGGGAAGTGCTGTGAGCGTTGTGAATACTGACGCGGCTTCTTCCATTCGGCTGGATTCCTGACATATTTAGCTGTTTCACGGGGATTTAGAACTCGTACCGATGATCTTACCACAAGTGTGAAGATGTCACGCCACATTCACCCAGGATTCCCAGTGCTGTTGCCATGGAGACTAACTATAAATATATGTACGGTCTCTAAAATAACCTCTTTTTAATTACAAAAAAATGGGAAACAAAGGAGTTTTATTGAAACTCGGCATACTGTCGGTCCTTCAGGGTCATTTCTGGACCACATGATGGACGTCTTCCTTGTCAGCCAGACTGCATTATGGAATACCACAAACTCACTTCACTGCGCTTTGCGGCGTTTGAAGCTTTGTCCACACACATGCAGCGATGTCTTCTGCTTTGTCCCTCCGCTCCTGTCTGGTTTTTGTGTGGGACGCTGGGTGGTTCGCTCAAAACTACTGTAGCAACAAAAAAAGATCTGCTAAACAGGAAGATCTTTGTACTGTGGGTGGTGTTGCAGATAATCAGTGGTGCAACACTGGCGTGAATGTCCTGCAAGGGAAACGTGTGAGTTTGCGGTGATGTTTGCACCATCAGTAGAGGAGTTAAGTTTAACCTCAGAGTTCCATAACTAACCTTTGATGTTCATCCCTCATAATACCGAGATTTTGATATCACTCAGTGTAAGAAAGCTCCTAATCCGAAGAGGCAGATAAGTCACACACCCTCTTTTTGAGGATGTTTCCTCGGATAGTTTCATAGCTCCCGGATCCCAGTAATGTGACATATTTTGCATATTTTCCTCTGTGAATGAATATGAATTAGCAGCTCATCTTTATGAAAGGTGTGATTCATTAGCTTGTCACTTTTTTTTTTTTTTTTAATGTTGAACGTCTCAGAATAAGCTTTCATTATGAACAATGTTATAAACCGTGTTTCCGCTAGCTTTGAAAAATGCCTGTGGTGGGCTTTAAACTGTCATGTCTGCAGAGCGATGTGCATCATGAAGGTTTCCTTTAGTTTCCAGGGCTGTGCAGCAGCTTGTGTTGAAAAGCTGTAACCTGCTAGCTGGCGCTGTGCGGTTTTCTGGTATCTCTCAGCTGTTGGTTTGGACTCATGTATCCCTCATTGCATGCGCTTCATAACAGGTGTTTTGCATTCTTTTCCCCCCGGTTCCCTCTCTTTGTTCCTCTTTGTGTTCCCACTAGATGTTTCAGCCCATGATTTTGTTCATCCTCATTCTTGTTCTCTTCTCATCTCTCTCGTACGCTGTCATCTTTAAGTTGGCCTTCCTCTTTGCGCTGTTCTTCATACTCTAGTCTGTTACGTTTTCTCCATGTAGTCTTTTTTTTTTTAATTTTAGCGCTTTTATACTTTACCCATTTTTTATTTGTCCCCTCACTTTCTGTTGTTGTCCCCTCACACTGTTGTCTCCTGTCTGTTTTCTCCATAAATCATCTCACACATCTTCCCCAATACCCCCACTCCCCCACCTCTGCACCTGTCTGCCCCCCCACCAAACCCATACATCTTCACCACCCCCACCCCCCCTCCCCTGCCCTTTCCAACCCCACGTCACTCACAGTCCGGTCAGAGGGATGAGCTGGAGTGGCGTCTAGGACAGGAGCGAGGCGTGGAGTCCCAGAGCCAGAGCCAGGCTGGGGGCCAGGCCCAGAGCAGGGGAGCCACAGGATTCACTAGGTACCACAGGCCCCTGGCTTTGAGTGTAGAGGTCAGTGCCTCCTCCCTCCTCCACCTCCCTTCACCAGCAGGACTGAGCTGAAGCTGGACTCTATTTTGAATCATATTGCTATCAAAGATAAAGACACTTGTTGTGGGTTCTTCTCTGTAGAGCAGCTGGTCCTCTCCCCTGTGGTGAACCGCTGAGATAACCTGTGAATAGTAACTGAAGGTTTTCAAAGCGCAACATGTAAAACCATTGAACGTTGCTCCAAAATGTTTGTTCCAGTTTTGGAGCGTCTGCTGTGAGGAGTTCACCACAGAAGGAATGGCTAAGCCTGCCCTACAGTCAGCCAGCACAAGTTTATTTTAGGAGAAAATCTCTGCCTCCATATATTTTATCTCTGAATATTGTTATCTGAAAGATATTTCTGAGCGCATTTTGCTGATTTTTGGTTCTGCTCAGTCCAGCATGTCTAACAACAGTCCGGCCACAGTCACGTACTAATGCTGAACACACCTTCATTCACTCAGTGTAGTCTCACAACAATCCGCTCCCTCGACTACTGATCTCTCTTTATTTGATATTTTTGCCTCCTTTTGGTTTACGATTTTTACTGCTTATTATTTCCATACCATTTCCCCTTCTACATTTGATTACATGGTTTAAGGGCCTTGAAGAAAGTCGGTGGAAGAGTTCCTCCCAAGTTTAAATTCAGTCTGTGTGGAATCGCACGTCGTCTTTCTGACCAGAAAATAGTTTTCTGCAGGTGTGTCACAGCTCACCCTGCAGACTGTTTCATCAGTGCTGGCGTTACTGTCCTGACCCGTCCTCACTTGGCACATTCAAGGTGTTTCAGTTGTTTCACCGTAAACCCCCCCCGACAACTCAAAGGGACGAGATCAGGTCTGAATGGTTGTGTGACTCAGCTGGAGTCGTAATCGAGAGGTTTCTGACTGTTGCGTAATGCAGAGTCCTGGCAGCGGCGATGTCACACATTGCTCTGACAGTTACATTTACAGCACATTCATGTTCTTTGTGGCCATGTGCTCTCTGCATAATCTGCGAGGTGAAGGGAATGAATGGGAAAGCGGCTTGGATACAGCGGGATTAACTCTGCGCTGTCAGCCTGTGTGATTTGCATTTGACATTGGGCTGACAGGGAGGTGATCCAGGGTCAGCACACACGGAACTGCTCAGCTTTTAGTTCAATAGAAGGCAGGGTAGAAACTGCCAGCCTATATTCAATGACTGTGATGTGCATTCAAATGTTTTTGAAGTTTGCTAACGCAAAGATAACTGCTTCATTTGATAACATCACAGCGAACAACTGATCACACTCTGTAAAAGTTAGCTTAACCAACTAACTAACTTAAGAAGCACACACACACACACACACACACACACACACACACACACACACACACACACACACACACACACACACACACACACACACACACACACACACACACACACACTGAGCTCACTAACTGACAGTGTTGACCGTTACTAGTCAAATATTAGGATGATGGTCTGGATGGTGGAATATGTTGTCAAGTGCGTCATGTGCAGCATTAAACTCGTATCTCCTGTGAGATTTTAGAATGAAGGTTTACATATTTGCACCTTCTGGGTGTTTGAATGGATATAGTTCATTTGAAGCTGTTTTGTGCTGTTGTGGTTCAGCTCCGGGAAACTCTTGCTCCTGACCTCCCGTTTCGTTTGGATCATGAACGAAGGCTGCGAGTGGCGACAGAAGAACGCGAAGCCGCGGCTCCTCAGGTACAACAATACCTGCCAAGCTCCAATTACACTGCACTCCAAACGTTAAATCTAAATTTTATTTTTCCCCCCACTGAAATCTCCGTCGACAGGAAGATGAGCATTCAGGTCTTCAGGGCCGCCGCGGCGGTCTGGAGCTGCAGGGACTTCAGAGTCTCGAGGTGCCCTGGACTCAGGAGCGAGCTTCACTGCAGCAGGAGGTCCGCCTCTTCAGACGCAACACCCTCATCTTCTACATGAAGCTCAGGTCGATGCTGATGCGCCGGCGGCTCGGCTGCAGGGACCAGGAGGAGGCAGCACAGCCAGAGGTGGGTCACCCGTCACCTGGACTGGGTGGGGGCTTGGCTTTTTTCATCGTCGTCTCACAGAGTTCATTGCTGGGTTGATTTATGCAGCACCTGACCTACAGATGGTGTACAAGTGAACGCCGAGGGGTTTCTTCACCTCAAGAATGCGGACACTTTTTTTTTGTAAAATTAACTTTAATACAATGTTAATGGCTGTCAAATGGACTCACGGCTGTCTTCGGTTGAATCGCCTGATTTCGTTGTCTGTTTCATGTGTCCCAGTTTGAAAGGTTGGAGGGTATCCCAGAACTAGGAGCGCTGACGGAGGGAGAGGGAGCTCGAGACGAAAGACTGGGTTTACCTGAAACCTCCAGGGACACCCTCGGGGTCGGGACGGTGATTCCTCTGCTGTCACCTGAGCGACACCAGCAGCAGGTACCTGCCCCAGCACACGCAGAACCCAACACAACCGTTCCTCCAAGGGATTCTCTGGGTTGTTGTCATGGTTCTCTCTGTTTAAAAAACATCAAATTCTTTCCTCACGCTTCAGGAAAACAGAGGAAATATCAAGACCATCAGCGTTTTATATTACAGCCACGGCAAATGTGGATGTGAACGTCTTTGGTCAGACTTGCATTCCGAGAATCACACATACAAAATATAAAAACCAAATTCTGCGATGGAGAGTTTGCCTGTCATTATTTTCCTCGTTAATTTTAATTGCGTTGAAGTGAATTCTGGCAAGCCTGGAGCCATGATGTTTGGCAGCGTGCGCTGATGAGATATCTGGCCTAGATAACTTGGAGACACTAATTACGCTGAGGACAGCCAGCTTCATCGCTGCAGAGATCTCATGTTGTTATACTGTTATAGGTTAACAAGTATGACGAATAAGGCATTATACTTCCAGCCAGGACTGTTTATTCTACAATATTCATGACATTCATGATAGTTTTATATAAAGAGACAGCACTTTTCTGGGTTTTGTTGGGTTTTTTTGGAGGTTTTTTTTTTTTTGCATGATTGGTCCACTCCTTGCAATCTGGTTTCCTCTAAAATCGGCAGATGTAGATTTGTAAATTTGAATTATTAACAACACATCTGTAACTCCAGGCTGCCAGCTGCAACAGGATGTTGCTGTCAGACAGCTGTCGGGCTGACTGTAGTGTGGATTCTTCATTCAAAAGATCAGACTTATTAATCAGTTGTGGAGAAGGGAATGCCTCTAACCTGCTCATGGCTCGAGTGATGAGTTAAGTCACATCTGCCCCTTCTGCCTTTGTGCAAAGATGCGTGCATGTACAACGCTATACGACTGTTGGTGTTTGTTGGAACACTCATTAATGATGGTCTAAATGTTTTTTTTCTTCCAAAATATTAAATATGTGATATTCAAAATCTAGAATCTATTAATTGAAAAATAAGGATGTTTGAGGATATCTGCTGCTGCTGTTTGTGTCCATTCGTGTGAACATTTTTGTCATTTGAAGACAGGTTGCTGCTTAAACGTTGGATATTTGGGATTTAAATGGATACTGAGAGACAGATGGGATATGGGATGGAGAAGTCAGGTCAAAGTGATTTATCCAGCACTTTGAAAACAGGTTTATCCCTAAGGAATTTAAAGGGAAACAAAGCCTGGATTACATGAAGAGGTCAAGGAAAAGATAAGACTGGATCTGTAATATTCCATGCATCTCTTTAGTTTGTGTGTGAATCTCCGTTGTGCAGCTTGAAGAGAACCGGAAAGTGCTGCAGGCCCTTCGAATGCTGCTGGAGGAGTTTCGAGAGGAGCTGCAGGAGGAGGAGAAGCAGCGGTGCCAACTGCAGCAGTCCTACGCCAATGACAAAGCTGCCTGGGAGGTCAAGTGGGCAGAGATGAAGTGCCAGGTTGTGCAGGTACAGATGGCGTCTCAGCATTCTCCTTAAAGGGAGAGGACACAATCTGGTGCAGGGAATTAACAAGACATTCAGCAAGGTGACAGTAAACATGTGGTTTCCTCTACAGGGAAACTCCTGCCGCCATACTCAGCCTGCTAGGGCCATTTTCTGTCTGAAAAGCAAATAAATAACAGTGTGAGCCAGAATGTCGGTATAGGGTAATAACCTGGTTAGTGCCCAGTAATAAAGCCAGTGTTACTGTTCATGTAAGTCAGTGTTTGTGCTCATAGTGTCCTGTCCTTTGAACAACTTTCATGCTCGATATAAAGTCCTACAGAACTTCTGGGATTTGCGTCTTAGTTTGAAGACGACCTTGATTTCCTCTTCACGCTTTTACTGCAGACTCTGGTTTCCACCATCCTGCTGTAATAGCAGTGTTGGCTGTGTTAATGCCCTCACTTCCTGAGCCAATTTAGGCAGAAAAAAGCCCTCAATCACTGCACAGTGGCTGCTGTGGGTGGTTGGCTCTCCATTACATCTGTGCTCACTTTCCTCTGTCAGTACTCAGGGATCTGGTGGGACTGAATCGTATTACCGGAATCAAATTATACTGTAGTCATCTTTTGGCCACCCAAAACACTTTGCATTATACATGCAGAATTAGGAATAGCCATTCATCGATCTTTACACGCCACCGATGCAGCGTCGCTCGTGTGATTGCTTGATGACACGTCGAGCACAAGGAGACCAAACAAGAGGAACAGACGTTAGAACATTTAACATGGGACAACATGACGCAGGGGGAGGGGAAAGAACAGTCACATGCACAGGAGGG
>BJFM01001986.1:0-15829 GCA_016586285.1 Arothron firmamentum | reverse complement strand
AAGAACAATTTGTGAGAAATAATCATTAGACCACCAAAATCTGGCTGAATATTTACAGTTCAACATTTACGTATTTTAAAACCAGACTGCAACAGCCTTGACTAAGCGACTGCCTCCCTCTAAGTCTGAATTTTGAGATATCACTGATGTCTTTATCACAGACAAATCACAACTAATCAGCAGATTCCTGAATCCAACCAGGTCCACATGATCAGAACTCTGTAGCGCTTCTGCATCCTCCCACACAGACATGACAAAATTACCACCACCCTGGAAGCGATTCCAGGCAGCAGGTCTGACATTAGCTGCTGCTCATCTTAACATGATGATAAACTGTAATATAATCCCTTATTCTACTGCAATTCTAATGTTTTAGCTTCAAGCTACAAGACCAGATATATAGACTGAATAACCCGTAGGAAAAAAATTACTGTATTTTCTGGACTAGAAGACGTTTTTGTTTTTTTTTTCCATAGTTTGGCTGGGACTTATACTGAGGTGCGACTTATAATATGAAATTATTAAAATATATACGGTAATTTCACACAAGGGCACTCTATGCTTTATTACCAGTAAGTTATAAAGATATCTGAGAAAGACTGAACAAAACTGCCTCTAAAATAAAATAATTTTCCACAATTTCTAAGCTGCGAGTAGTGAAATATGCAGCCGACAACAGAAAAAAGAGGAAGCGGCGCTTCGTCTACCTCCGGTGTTGATGTTGATGTTGATGTTGACTTGTTCAGAAGCGATGAAAACTTCAATGAATTTTACTGATTTAAAGTGAGATCGAGAGTTTGGTTCTTTAGGCTGCAGTTATCTGAATAACTGTTGATATGTTAACATATCAGACACATAAAGTATTCAGTTCGTTGTCTATGCGTCATGTAGCAGAACAACCGTCAATGTGTTATATTAGCTATTCAGCCCGTTGTTTTCTATTCTATTGTTATTATTATAATTTGCCTTTCAAGATGAAATGTTTGTTCTTGGTCTCAGATTTTGTAAAATAAATTTCCCCCAAAAAATGCGACTTGCAACCCAGTCCAGTGCAACGTATATACCAGTATGGTTTTTTTTTCCTCCTTCATGAAGCATTTTTTGACTGTTGCGACCCCAGAGCGACTTATAGTCTGAAAAATACGGTAAGTTACAAGATTGAACCAATAAGGCTCTGTTACATGGAGTCCATAGCAACAAACTACAACTAAACGTTTGAGTAAGAGGAAATTCTTTCCTACCAAGAAGATACAAAGAAATATATTTAGGTGTATAATTTACTCGGAGACATAATGATTTTCACCCACATAGGTGTGGCCGTAACGGGGAGACTGATCAAGGAAACCAAAGTATTATGGATCTGTGATTGTTATTCTTCTGAGGGTGCCTGTGTCTTTCCCTTACTTTGTGGTAGCATCTTCTTCATTTCCTCGCGGAGCAGCTTGTCCACTCGACTGCTTAGGACCGAGGTGAGGCTGTGGCTCAGCTGCTGGCTCAGCTGCTCCTGTAACTGCTGCTGGTGGCCCTGACTTTCTGCCAGTATTCTTCCCAATTTGCCCTCTGAAGTTGTCAGATGTCAAGGCTCCCAAATCTCGACACATAACACTTTTCCTGCATTTTAAATAATGCCGGCTTGAACCCAGAAAGAGGAATTATGCGGCGTGGGAAAGGATACGTTGTTGTTCCTGGTGGTTGGTGAGAACATGCTCAACCCGAGACAAAATGGAGCTGTGCATGGTTTCAATCTGACTACGAAGTTCAGTCAATTCTCTCTGCTGGTTTCGTAAGACCACCGAGAGCTCCTCCACGACATCTGCATTTTTCTGCAAGAGAAAATGATTTTTCTTTTGGGAAGGGTCATGTAACAGTGATCATGACAGGCATCATTAACATCAGAATTCAATAAGCAGACGATGGGTTTAGAAATATCTGTCAATGGTGAGCTCAAATTTACCAGTCGTTTTTGTCCTTTTGGGCCATATCTATTAATACAAACAACTTTGTTTCCTTTCATCACTTAATAAACATGGTTTAGCAAGAAATAAGGAAAATCATAGCCACATGTGAACGTACCTGACTATGGTCGTGTTGCCTGGCCTGAGACGATTCGCTGAAGACAAACAATGTACAACCGTTAAAATGACTCAACCTACTAGCACATTTTTATTTTTTGTTAATTTTTTTACAAATTGATGTGGCAGCAAGACAAAATGGAACTTAAAAATCTTCTCTATTTTGGCCATCGACTTACAAAACGGTGTCCTAATGCTGTGAGAGTTACTATCATCCATCGCTACGGTGCATAGATGTAATAAAAAGTATTATACACTAGCAATACAATTTTCAATATGGGACAGAACTCTATATTATGGGAATTTTAATAGAAAAACAGAGATAAAAGATGTAATATTGCTGTAGAATTGTTCAAAAAAATGAAAAATGAAAACAATGAAATGTATCTGGACTGAGTCCATGACACATACCCGTTGTCCCTCTTGGTCTTCCTCCACAGCTTCGGTGAGCCTCGTGGGGATGCTTTCCAGTCCTTGACAGGCAGTCTGTGAGAGGAGCGCGCGCCACACTTCTCTGACGATGACGCTAGGCCCGTCATCTCATCATCAGGCTCACTGGACAAAGCCGCAAACAAATGAAAAGGGGAAATGAGATTGCATGTTTTCTAAACACTGCAGTGGTAGACTGGTTTGGGCTACCTTTGGTCTGCACCCACATCCTGATTGACGTTCTGTATGATGTGATAGCGATGGTAAGGAGGACTCAAGTTTCTGTCATTTGACTCCTCCCCTAAACTACAACACAGCAAATTTCATAAAAGATTAGAGCAATTCACGCATCGTTCTGTCACAATGATTGATAGACTACATTATATTTTAGTGTATTAACTTCATTTATTCTTTGGCCTCCACGGCCAGATGCAAAAGACCACTTGTTCTTAAATAAGTGTGTATCATTAAAGCACCTTCAAGTTTAACATTAATGCGAGTGGTCATAGGAGACGCCAACAAAAAACATGTTAGAAGGAAAACAGCCCTTTGAATTTGTCCTTGTTTACACAATCTAGCCTTATATACACAATTATTTTTTAAGAGAATTTTGAAAGAAATAATTACGCGCTATGATCCTTGAACCAGTGGCTCAGAGTGATCCATAAACATCTACAGTTCCACTGTTTATCGTTATATTTAGACCAGTACGTCACGCTCCTAAAATGACAATGCTTCTCACATTACCTTTGGAGTAATTTTTTTAAACACTTAGCAGTTATAACTTTAACAAAGACAGCTGTCAGAAATATGAGGTGACTTAAAGTAAATTGTGCCACATTTGTTTAGTGTTTGCATTTGCATCTTACCAGTCTCCAAGACCATTGTCCCTTAGGCTATTTCTGGTTTCTCTGGTGATGTCAGGTGCTGCTGGCCAATGTGTGTGGCTGATGCTGCCATCTGAGGACCCTGGTCCGGCCCCAGCGTTGTCCTGTGAGAAAGCATTCTCCAGCAGAGAAGGGGTCAGGTTGAGCCTTGGCTCTGAGTCTACAGCGCCACCCACAGGACCATCAGCACTTCCTAGTTCAAGGGGCAAGAGGCTGAGACAGGAAAAAAAGTTATGGCAATTTTCATGCTGATCTGTCACCCAGAGCCGTCTCAAACTTCTTCTTTTTTTAATTAACATTCAACAGTTTTACAGTACTGGTTTAAATTGTGTGTTAAAATTAAGATACCATAAATATCTAACATACCTGTCATTGTTGGCACTATGTGGTGAGGTGAGGAGGTGTAAGGCAGATGCAGCAGAGGCCATAGTGTCAGTATGGAGAGCAGGGAGAGGCAAGGGCTCCAAACTGGAAACCAGTCCACGCTGATGCTGCAGAGTCTGGGACGCAATCTCTGGCATGTCCTGGGACAGTGCTGTGGAAGCTGAGGAGATTACATCAGGGGAACGTGCCCTGGTTGGGGACGTCAGCGGTGGCAACAGTGGAGAATCCAGAACTTGAGGAGTGTCGAGCCCAAGTGGGCCACTGGGGGAGGCTAAAGCCTGCAAAAAAAAAATAAGGGGGATTTAAAAACAAAAATCTTGTAATCCAGATATGAAAAAGAAAGATTAAAAAAAAAAAAAAAAGCTAAAGCTAAACAGTGTAATTGGTCCTACGTGCAGGTTGTCCAGTCCAGGCAGCAGCACAGCAGAATGAGCTCTTGGGCTGCTGGTAGAGAGATTTAAACTACTGCTGCTGTTGTTTTCTGCCCTGTTAGGACTCTGACTCACATCATCAATAGCTCTGCAAATGGGAACACAAACACATTCCCTTAAAAAACTGCATACTGATGTTTACAGCCAAAGAGACAAAAGTCTCGGGCCTTTCGGGATACTGATGTAAATCACCCCCCCCCCCGTTTAAACAGCCTCAAAAGCTCACCTGTTGGTGGAGTCCGAGTTGCTGCTGATAGCCGTCACAATGGTGAGACTGCTGGCACTGCTACCAGGAGAAGCTGGTACCTGACAAAAAGAATAATCAAGAGGCATTTCAACATCCATATATTAATACATTTCAAAACATACCTATTTCACAACTTTTCACATGTGAGATTTATAGTTATTGCTAACATTTATGTATTTAAATAACTATACTGACAACTGAATCGTGAACGTCAGTGCAGAACAAATCCATCTGTAGAGGTAACACGGAGAACAGCAGCCCCTACCGATGTGCTTGGTGTCATAAATGCATCAGGGGTCATCAGTTTAGGCACTGTCCCGCTACTGCTGCCCGAGTTTGGAAGGAAGTCAGAGGGGGCAGGAAGCGACGGGATCTTCCTCAGATCCGTCTGGGAGCCAGCTCCTGATTCCTTGTCAGAACTTTGGTCGGTGAGATTGTCTGAAAACCCTGCTGGAGAAGGTGCAAAAAAAAAAAAAAAGAAAAAAAAAGATGAAAGCGTCAGTTTGACAACATTTGATAGATAATCGTGGCATTATCCTGTAAAACTGAAAAAGCAATCATCAGGTGAGGGAAACACCCGACAACTGTGTCTTGAAAATTGAAAATTCTGTCTTTAAAAAAAAAACAAACTTGAGCTTTCGGTGTGATGCAGCACAAAACTAAATTACTGGTCTCCATCCTGCTTGTTGAAAGGTAGTTTAGCAACCATGTGACTCTACTAAAGACATACTGTGATTATTTGTCACCTTCAACAATTGACTATTTCAATTCGGAATGTAAGGCAGTCTGAACAAATGTTTACAAGAAAACAAAATTATTTAAGAAGAGTAGTGCATACACATCCAGTGATATGTCCAAGCGCGAAACAGTAGGTCCACCGTAGGTGGAGGGTGGATAGTGACCAGTACTACACAGCACAGAGAAGAAATAAACTCATGCCAGCGTGCTGTTTCCTCCGAAAGAAACACTAAACTGAAGTAGCTAATAAACTATTGCAGGACATAAGTGCATTTATAAAAATATTCATACAAAATTTAAGCAAATTAGTGTGTAAAAAGGACCTTATGGAATTTATGACCATTAGCATTTGGAAATAATAATCATGGAATTCATGAAGCAGACTGGAAGAAGATAGACACCATTTCCTCAGCTCAGAATGTACTAAAGAAATGACAGTTAACTGGAACAGTGGAGGTCAAGATCAGGTCTGCAAGACCAAGAAAAATATCAGAGAGAACTGTTGGTAGGATTGATGGAAAAGCAGGTCAGAACCCCCGTTTGACAGCAGGAGCCCTCCAGGAAGGACAGTTACACAAATATGAGCTTCATGGAAGATGCATTCATTTCTCACAAACTTTTTCCATATCACTGCACAAACTAAATGTTGGACATCAAAAAAAAAAAAAATGGACCACCCCACCCCCCAAAAAAACATACACAAATAAAAGAAAGATATCAGATTCGATTTTAAGATATGTGTAAACCATTAAAAAAAAAAAAAAAACTACAAACTTATAATTAATATACATGATACATGCAGACTTACCAAAACCATCTTGGGAATCTGAATGAGGAAGGAATGCTGGAAATCTGGAGCCTGCATTTGGTTGAAACCAGATCTGGACATCTTGCAGACTCCTGAAAGAAATTTACATTCTTGTCACTTTGTACTGCGCTCTTCTCACTCTGATAGCAGAGTAACTCCTATCAAACATCAAGATCGTCACTTCGTAATTCTTTTAGCTTAACAGCCCTAATGAAACATTAAACCCTGCGCCATTCTATGCAACGCTATTTAAATACTCGGCAGTAAGACAAAACTTACTTGGTGTGAACACAGTACAGTTTAATTAGGATGCCAGACTTGGATTCTGTGGGTCCCTGATTGCCTTCTGAAAGGAAACATACTAAAAATTAAAAGCAATAACATTCAGTTGTCTGGTACGGTTAAATACATATTTTTCTGCGTTTCCATTGTTCCACGTGGGGAAAGGTCCTCGTGTAACTGTCCTGTGCCAGGGGGAGCTATAAACACTGTGGTCCACTCACGTGTGTGACTTTAATATGTGTGGTCACTTTAATAGGACAAAGCTCTCTCCCTCCCTCCTTCTGTCTATTCTAAACACATCACTCTAAAAATGGAAACTAGAACAAGGGAATGGATATTATTCGCAGCTAATGATGAAAAAATATAATTTTTGATCAAAGGGAGCTTGGGCCATCTATATTGCTGCTGTCTTCATGTCATTTGTGCGATATTTAGTCGTCTATCCATTGAGACATTCTAATAGTGTATAAAATAAGAGAAAAAATAAGAAAAAATAAAATGTCTGTTTTTCAAACCATGATTAAAAGGCTCGTAAACAATTAATCTCAAACATTTATTTTATAATAGACTAAAAGCATTATTCTCTCAATATTTACTCAGATCTCATCCTGTGGGCATCATGGAAAAATATTTTTTAATTCCAAAGCAATTTGTTAAAATCGTGCGTTGCATTTGTACGCGGAAGTCGGAAGTTTTAACTGGAATGCCAGATTTCATAACCCAAGATGCCTTTCAAAAATGGCTGCCTGTAATATTCCATTTACTAGCACTTTGGACTAGTTTTTGTGGCACTACATCAGTCGTATACCGTTGTGGTCGACGTACGTGTATGGAAATGCCGCTGTAAATAAAACGCAGCAAAAACGTATGAATTGCAGTACAATACGCGTTCACACGCAGACCTGTGGACAAGCTTTCACTCTCCTCTTCTGTGGGAAGAACCTCGGTGTTTTGTAGTCTGCTGTAGGCCACCTCGCGGACACCAAAGCTGAGCACTGGGTGAGTCATCAGGAACTGGGACACCGCCGTGAACATGGCTTTGCCATTATCGAGGTCCTGTCGCAGCTCTATCACATACAAGACCTGGCGAGGGATGACAGTGGTAAGGAATGACGGAAACTACAGGGTCGGCCAGACACACCACACCAGGGGCCACAAGATGAAAACACACATCCTTCTCCAGTCTTTGGTGTTTACATTCAAGTTTAGTACTGAATGGAATTCTTAAGGGAATGTCAAAGGAAAACCTTCTGCTAAAAACTACATTAATACGCATTAATCATTAGAAAACTATGTTTGATGTCAACGTGTTGTCATTTTGTTTCTATTTGGATCACACAGTCAACAGTGCTGACCTTCCTCTGAACATCTGTGAGGATGAGATACTCAGCAGACAGGTCTAGTCTGGCCTTCAGACTTGGGAAAACTGACGAGTTTAACAGATCTGGAGAAAACCTGAAAAAAACAACAAGGTTCACAAAGGTTCTACGGGCAGGAATTATTTCATACGAGCTATAGCAATAGAAATGAGGACAGAATTCTCAGAAATGAATATGGGTTGGGAGGCTTTGTTTTGATGCTCTTGATGTTGCTTGTTAAGCAGATTGCCAGGCCTCACAGATTACAACCATTTAAAATCAAAACCTTAAAACTAAAACACTTTATTCCCAAACATCTGGCAATGAATGTAATTTCCATTCACTGAATGTATGTTGTAGCAAACAATTAGTATCAGTTCATGGATGCAACATTTACAATTACTAAATACCAGATATATTAAATAATGGACACCCATAATAAAAATGGGTGTCTGCAGCAGCAGCCAAAGAAAGAACCAACCGTTTCATTTTAATTTAATTTACAGTAGCACCGTCAGTGTTAACGTGCGTTAAAGGGCTTTCTGTGAATGGTGACACCTTGTCACACGCTCACTGTGCGTTTGACTGTCACTGTGTTGACCGCCCTAATTTTAATCTTAAGATTATCTATTATTATAACTAACGGATTTATTTACATGTAGTACATTCTAGGGGCATAATATGCAATATGAAATGTTTCATCTGAATTATAGTCCCCAAAACAATAATAATAATAAAAGTTTATGCAAGGCGGCAATAACCTGATGGTCTGTAAACAGTTCCAGGAAACAGTGCACCAAAGCTTCAGCTCCTGGTTCTGATCCGCTCCGGTTATCAGAAAGCGCCAGAAAGGAACCCTTTGAAGAACAGTTGAGATTAGATTGGACAGAGGATAGAAACGATAGCCAAACATGATCAGTCACAGGACAATAACGCCACCAAGTGTTGACTCACTCAGGATCCTGCCTCTTGTGGTTATCACAAAAAAGAAGGCATGAAAGCGGCCGTCCTCCATGAGGCCTCAATTCATGAAGACACCTGGACAACGCAGAGGAAAGTCCAGAAAACCACAAAGAGCAAAGAGTTTCCTTCTGAAAATTCATCAACTCTGTTTTCAAAGTAAAATATCCAAAAATATTGTGCAAGGATTAATCAATTGTCACTTACCTTGGCTTATCTTGCCCCGCTTCTATGTACATCTGCCAGAACTTAATATATCCGTCATGGCTGGCTGTGGCTAACACAGTGCCATCCGGTGAAAGGGCACCTTCACTGACCCGCTTTAAAAGGTGGACAAAAAAAATAACCTCAAACACTGTTGTAAGGAAAAATGATTCAAAAATACATAAACTCAGTGCATATACATTCACTTAGCTCAGATAAAAGAGCTGTCAAGATAAATTCCAACCTAAATCAACTACAAGACAGGTTTTCCTTTGAGAAAAACTATGGTAACTGACTCGTTTTCACGTTGCCCGTTGAGATAGTGTGTTATAAGCAGACCAGTGGACAGGGAGGGCAGAGAGGGCAGAGTGCTTCAGAAAGAATGAACAACAAAATATATTTACTGCCACTTTGCAGCAAAGCATGTCTACTATGTCCTCAAGAAGAAATCTAATCCGAATTTATCTACTGTTAAAAAAGAAATGCATTTGTAAAAGAACTTGTCTGTTAAAGGCCAAAACCTTTTCATAAAACGGCTTTTGCATATCATTCACATTACTTAACATAAACACTGTTCAAAGTTTGCCCCTGCCAGATCAAGGCCTTGAGAATGATTTATCCTGCTGGGAATTGCAGGAGAGCGAAAAAGAGGCAAGATGGTGGTAGAGTTTGGAGGGGTTTTTTTTCCTCTTCATCCTGACCCTTACCTGCATATGCCCTTTGACTGTGATGAGGCCTTCTTTTACATCTGCCACGTGGATGGGCCAGCTACTGTGGTTTGATCTCAGGACTTCCAGGTCCCACACTTCAGCCTGAACAAAGGGGAGCAATTCCACAAGAAAGTGCAAACCTTTCAATCTGGACACCATTGACAGACAAAAGTGCTTCCTAAAAATCTAGCTGACATGAAGAGAAAACAAACACAAAATCTTTCGTGGGTAAACAAAAAAATAATCCATCCAGGATTTAACAAGTTAAAAATAGTTAGTTCTTGCCAAAGTATCCAATGTTGTGGTTAGCAAGAAAATATTCATTGGTTTGTTGCTTCTTCAAACATTGGCTAACACTGATGTCTGCACTCATTTCAGGCCCTTTTCCAAATATTACACACAAACGCTACAGCACACCGCTGTTACACACAGCGCCTTTACTACTGCATCCGTGCCGAAAATCAGTGAACTCTCTTAAGGCAGGGATATTTTTTGTGTGTGTCGCACATGTCTGCATAAAAACAAAGCCGGAGAACCCCGCAGCGACGGCTCAAAGCTGAATCATACCATATCTTCATGCAGTAGGGCTAACGTTTGGCTGGTGGCGTCTTGGCTATCCTCATTGTCGTCTTGGATGAAGGGACACCAGATTATTCGACGGTAGGAGCTCAGCTGGGTATCCTCTGGTCGTCGAATGTGAATCACTACCTGATCTCTATAGGGAGGAGGAGTTAAGAGAAATGTGGGAGAAGACAAATTCTAATCATTTGCATTGTTGTAAGGCAGCTTGGCTGGTGTGTGCCCATGTGTAGCATCATTCACTACTTCAGGATACACTATCTTGTCTCCATTGCAAGTGAGCTGCCAGACCATCAGGTTGCCAGCTTCATCCACACAGCCCAGGAGTGAGGAGTCGATGTGGGCAAAAGCCAGATCTGTTACCGCTCCAGTGAAGCCCTTCAGCAACGAGCGCTCGGCAAAACCTACGCTCAGGATACGAATCATGGCGTGGTTGTTTGCTCCTGGGGAGGACACCGAGACATTTAACGAATACAAAAAACATCACTGATGTGAACATTATCACTTAACTTCGACGCGAGGAAGACGAGTAACATTGAAAAAGCCTTTTCACTGTTCCTTTTAACCCTTGTGGAACTCTTAGGCTGTTACAATACTTTTGTCCTGCTATGAAACTGGAAAGGGAACACAAATTGACTTGCTTTCTGTTTTGCCGTCTGTGATATTTTAGATATGCAGCACCCTCGTGTGTTTGCCGCTCATGGTACTCAAGACAAAAATAAGAAGCTCATGTTTTACAGAAATGAACTTCAAAGGATTGTTTTCATTTCAGCTCTCTCTCTCTCTCTCTCTCTCTCTCTCTCTCTCTCTCTCTCTCTCTCTCTCTCCAGACAAGCCCTATAAATAGATAAGACACCTCCAGCCAACAAAGATGTATGAGTGTTGCCTTTAAAACTGAGGTTTTCTTGAGGAGCCCTTGAAAAGCAACCTCTTATTTAGGGTTAGGTTTAAGATAGATCCACAATTTCTGAACATGTCAAATTTGGCCAATTCCTCCTAAATGACATTCTAAAGCATGTTTTAAAAAGATTCTATGGTCTGATAAGACCTAAACCTAAGCTTTTTGATCATTAAGATAGACGCCATCAACATTAAGCAACTTCTTCAACCTCTTCCCATCTAGTCTTCAGTCACACAATTATTGTTTTATTTGAAAACATACTAGGGTGATTGAAAGACTTTTTTTTTTAAATCAAGAAACCTATCCTGTGTTGGAGGGGGGAAAAAAAACAAGAGTCTCACCTTTTATGGCATATGCCAAGAAGGAGTTGGACACAGCAATTAGTCTGCCGTAGTAATACTTGTGTTCCCAATCATACTTGGCGACTGGTTGAATTTTTACCTAAATGAGAAAGAGTTTTAGTGCAAACATTCTTAAGTCATAAAGGTTCTTTAATCGTGACACTCTATACTGTCACAGCTACACAATTTAAGCAAATCAGCCCAAAACATTTTTTTCAGAGACATTTTAACATGGCTTCCATTAAAAGTGAAATATCAACCCATCCCTCTGGACTCTGCATCCCCACTCAGCTCTATTCCAAAATATTTTGATAATTAGATCAAGACATTTTTACTGTCTTACTCCAATCATTCCCTCGCATAAAAAGTTGAGTAAAATACTTGGAGGAAGTTCCTCAGAGAAAGGAAAAAGTGAACATGACACAGACAACAGTGACTCTATACCTGAGGTTCTCTACCACTCTCAACAGCTGACAACCCTACCCTCAGAATGCTGATCTTCACCTAAGATGATCTACATTCAGATCCCATAACATTGTAACATCTAGGACCTCATCAACTGAAACAAGCACACAAGGAATACTAAAGCCAGCGAATCTGAGATGCTCCTGGAATGGTTTAAATGACTGCTTACAACACAATGCTAGCTCTCCTTCTAAAAGCACAGTGACTAAATGCTCCATCCCAATCAATCAGCAATGATGCAGTGAAGGAGCGACTTCCACAGGACACACTGAAAGGCATGATTACAGGGTTGGGCTCCGCAGAGCTAAGGTTCGGGTCCACAGGTTTGTTCACTAAATGGGCCCTCCTATAGTCTGTACAATTTTTCTAATCTTATAATATCATTGCATGCTACACTCTGCAACATGGACCTCATAAACTTTGGTAGGACATCAAGTTTGGTGGGTGCAGACTGTGCAGTGACCGCTCACTGGCTATGATGTACGTCAAACTGCAATGTCAGCACATTTTCAGCAATACAGTACTTTTTTGTTTTTCTTTTGAACAATTTTAGAGTGAAACACAGAAACAGGAACAGTGAACAGGAGCAGTGGAGGTCAAGGGGGTTAGGGTTAGTTCAGATGGTCTGACTAATGAGGACCTCCAGGAAGATCTGGCAGACTCTGTAGTTGCCGTTCACTGTTGGGCTACACAAATACGACCTTCACGGCAGACTCATCAGAGGAAAACCTTTCCTGCATCCTCACCACAGGGGTCAGTATCCTGAGACTTTTAAAGAACATCTAGACGAGCCTGATGCATTTAGGGAACAAGTCCTGTGGGAGCACGAGGTGGACGAGATGTTTCTTGGCCCTCCAGATGTTGTTCTGTTGTTGTCCAACTTTCTAGGAACTTCCTGTACACTTTCACGATTTTTATTGTAAATTGACATCTTACATTGTTGGCAGTTAAAAAAAATTCTCAAAAAGTCTTTTTAGCTAACGAGCCATCGTCTGACCTTGTTGCTGCCACGAGCTTTGCTGTTGATGCTGGAATCTTGGCTGGCGACAATCTCCACATTGTTGGCAGTGATGGGGATACAGGTGGAGCTATCGTCACCAGACAGGCAGCTAAAAATTGCATTAATAACAATCAAAGTCACTATTTATCGAGTTCGTGACAATATTAGCGCAGAACATCTATGCATTCGGATAAAATATGTTTAAAATCACATGACAAAACAGTCCCTCACGATGCAGATTCAGAGAAGGTATTTACATTATCTGGGTGTCCTGTAGGCTGCTGATGTCCGTGGAAGTGGGTCTGTTAGATTGTGATATGGCTGAATGTTCAGCGTTTGCCAGAAGACCAGCGCCCAATAATCCGTTCAGCTCCTCATTAAAAGAGGGCATTCTCTGGCCATCACTTGTTTGTGCATCTAAAAGGCAAAAACAGGTAATGTATTCATTTGGGTTGCACTATAAATATATGTCACTCTAAGCAACATACTGGCTCTATCAATGGAAGAACTCAGTACAAACACCCGAGAAGGGACAATCAATGGATATAAAGGAGTTAGCACATTCTTCAGAAGGGAGGTTTCTTCCCTAAGCCGTTCTGTTTAGAGTAGATACCACCTCCATCAGCAAACATCAGTCTGGGACACCTCTGCAAGAACAGGGCCCCAGGAGGTCTACCTCTGAGAAACTGACTGACACAACTACAGCGGGGATCACAAAAAACTGCAGATGGATTAAAACCAAGAATATGGGCCTAACAAAGGTTTTGCAAGATGCATCTCAAGTGCTTTTTTTTTTTCCATTTTGATGGCTAGATTCTATATCTGTTCTATGGTTTCAAATAAAGGAATTAAACATGTTTTGTCTCAACTGAACAAAACACAAATAATTAATGAGTATTATTCATGGTTCTAACTGAATCCGAATTTTAAAAAATACTGTTCTTGCTACTGATGCTAAATAGACATATTGTTCTATTATTTAAACTTTAAGTAAAGACATAATTTATCCCTAAACAGAACTTATAGTTGAAAGGAAAGATATGTTTCACTGGATAATTGTTTTTACTGTAGATATGACGTTTATAGTGTAATAATTACACCATAGTCACGGGGAGCCAACTGACTGCAGATTATAATAAAACTGTTACAATAAAACGATTATTACAATGGATCAAATGTATTAGCATTTAATGACGCCAGTGTTTTAATCTATTTGCCAAAAACAAGTACGGTTAGCCGCGAGTATTCGAATATACTATGTCGAATTTTCTGATGAAAATGAATCACTGACTTTCTACGCACTTGCGGAGGCCAACCCTTTTACTTAATAGTAGTGGTAACCTTACATGTCTGACAGAATAATACGACATTAAGATAGCGTAGCATTGATATCCACTGTTTAGAAATTACGAATAGTCTTTTAACAATTCCTAACTGAGTAAAAACAGCCTGTGCTCATCATAAGATGGGGAACAAGCTAAGGCTAGCTTAGCCAACACTTGGGCTGTCCGGCGCAGTTAGCGCTCTAAGCAATTAAAGGAAAAGCAGATATTTACTGCTCTAAAATAACACATTTATACGTGTAATTTTTGGTACTACTAAAACGATAGCTTTCAGTTTTTGTTGATCAACTAGAACATTAATCTTAGTGTAATTTGGATAGTTGCAAAGCCAACCAACATTGCTTTAAGTAGCTATCCAACAATTAGCTTTTGCGGCCTAAACTACGGAGGCGGGTTTTTTTTAGTCTCAGTCCTGTTTACCTGGACCGTTTCCATGGCACTCGATCTTGAGGATGTCTCGAAGATGTTGGGTCGCACCCTCAATATCTATATTTGAACTGGACGCCATAAGGGAAAGGGAAAAGTGGCTCATATAAAGCGAAAGCAAAAAGTTTTTGTTTTTTCCCCCCCGCAAATAGTCGTCTCTATTCGCCCAGAGCAACCGAGAATAAACTTCCGTTAAGTCCGAGTCGTAATGTCCTCCCCCTGCTGTTTCCGTTCTTTGGTTCCTGTTGCCAGCCGGGAAGCGTTGAAGAATCGGACCAGCGCATAAAAATGATTTTATTTCAGGTAAACTTATCGTCTGCACTTCTATTCTCCGCACACATGACTATAGACCGTGATTGGTNNAAATAAATAAATAATTTGAAATCATGTTTTTACGAAGAATCTATCAAACAATAACCAAAAAAGGAATAAGCTGAGGCCCCAAGGCTTATTTTAGCCTATCCTATACCATAGGATTAACTACTGTAAATAATTCACAATAAAGCATCAATACTCTAACATTGTTACAAAAACTCATGATAGCTTAAACTGAAAAATCGAATCCAATCAAATTTCATTGTAACCTCTGATAATTTTAGATTTTAAAGTCTTCTTGAAAACTAACATAGACCTAGACATCTTTATTTCATCGTTTAGTCCATTACATAATTTTACACCCAAAACTGACACACATCTGTACTTGAGATTAGTTCTAACTTTGTGAGTTAAGTTTAAGTTATAAATCCCCTGCCTTAATTTAAACTTTTTTTTAATACAGACAGGAATTGACTTGTTTACCACTCGAAACATAACTTCAATTTTTTTTTTTTTTAATATACAATGTTCAGAAATTTTAATGTATGTGATCTTATAAAAAGCTGATTTGTAGAATCACGGCATCCAAGTTCATTTATTATCCTAATACCTCTTTTCTGCAGATTATTTATTGGAATATTGGATTATATGTATAAGAATTTTATATGCATTTCCCCAAATTTCAGCACATTATGTAATGCTTTACAAGTGAAAAGTACAGCAGATGACGGCAGTTCTTATTCAGTAAATCTCTTCTTATGAAGAGAATAGAAATAGCCTTGGATGATTTCTGTTTTACATGTTTTATGTGAGCCTTCCAACAAATTTTATCATATATTATTATTATTATTATTATTATTATTATTATTATTATTATTATTATTATTATTATTTTATTATTATTAGTATTATTATTTTTTTTATTTTTTTTTATTATTATTATTATTAT
>BJFM01001984.1:108365-124311 GCA_016586285.1 Arothron firmamentum | reverse complement strand
CCCCCCCCCCAGCATGATGCTGCCACCAGCAGGCCTCAGTAAACCGCAGGAGGGCTTTCACATGTCTTTTATAGGCGAGAGGCTTCTGTCTGGCCTCTCCGCCATAAAGCTCAGATTAGTGGAGCACCACAGTGAGGCTTGACCTTTTGGAATTTGCTCTTCTTGTTCTTGGTCATGCCTTTTGTCAAGACTCTTCTCCAAGGACCGCTCAGGTTGGTCTGATGGCTACCGGGGGGAGTCCTGGCTTTCAAACTTCTCCTATTTCAGAATAATGAAGGCTGCTGCTGCTGGGGTCTGGTATTATAGACTTCCACAGGAGGACTTCCTTCAACCTCGTGCTTTGGTTTTGAGGGTGATGAGCATTGTTGGCTGTCAGACTTTAAACACGCGCGAGTGTGTTTTTCCAAATAATTTCCACTCAGTTGATTTTACCACAGGAGGAGGAAGAAACATGTAAAAGACGGGTTTACTTTCTGTAAAACTTTCTGTTGCTTGGGGTGTCGAGTGGCTACAAGATGTGTGTGTGTGTGTGTGTGTGTGTGTGTGTGTGTGTGTGTGTGTGTGTGTGTGTGTGTGTGTGTGTTAGTGTGCGTGTGCGTGTGCGCGCGCGCCTCAACATAACCTGAAAAAGTGAAATGGGTCTGAAAAGCTTCCGACTGCACCGTGGTGGATTTCCAGCAGGTAGTTTGTGTTTTTTAGAGAAACCGCAGATGGATGGATGGATGGATCCAAACTCCACCATTCAGAAATGAATCCTTTGTGCTTTTGGGAGTCAGCGGACAAGGGCAAACCCACAACACGTTGAGCGTCTGAAACCTCTTGTTGCAGATCAACATGTTTGTTGAGGGCTTCCATGATGCCGTGCTGCTGTACGCCATTGCCCTGTATGAAGCCACCAAAAACGGATACAGTCAGAGGAACGGAACAGAGATCACATCACGCATGTGGAACAGAACATTTGAAGGTAGAATTCAATTCACGCTGACATTTAATCTGCGTAACGTACTGCTAGCTTTGAAAACCAGGGCGGAGCCTCCACACTGGTGGAGTGAAACCGGTTTTGTTTGCTGAAGGCTTGTTTTCAAGCTTGGGCTTCCGTGGGCCTCCTGACGGAGCTGCGGTTTGTGTCTCCGCAGGTATCGCCGGTCAGGTGTCCATCGATGAAAACGGCGACAGAAACGGGGATTTCTCCTTGATAGCCATGACCGACACCAGCTCAGGAACCTACGAGGTGGCGTCCTCACGTCTCTAATGTGCCCGGAGGGAACGTGTGCCGGCGCCAAGGTGACATTTTGATCATTCGTGTCGTCCGGCAGGTGGTGGCCAACTATTTTGGTGGAAATGGAAGTTTTCAGCTGCTGCCGGGCATCAGTGCCGACCGCTTCACCCTCAAAGGAAGACACAAGTCACCTCCAGAGATACCGGAGAAATCATGTAGGATACGGCTAAAAGCAGCCTTCAGATTTACCCCTGATGTACAATAAATGAGAGAGCCATGTTTCAATCCCACCCTGGACTTTCCCACAGGTGGATTAGGAGTTTCGGCTTTGACTGGAGTCATAGTGGGAGCTGTTCTAGGAGCTGCAATGCTTATTACGTTCTACTTCATCAGGTAACAGCAACACCCATCTATTAATCATTCATATGTTATCACAGTGGCAGCATCAGAAGTAACAAGAACGCAGATCCAGAGAGGTTCCAGGCTCTTATTTTGTACACAGGTGGTTACTCAGTAACAGGCTAACGGTGTCAGCTTCAGTTCACCCGTTAAACCAGGGGTGGGCAGTTGTTTAGCCTGAAGGGCCACATTGGGTTGTAAATCTTGATGAAGGGGCCGGCCAGGTGGAGCAGGAAACTAACCCCCCAATGAGGATCAGAGATCAGCTAAAAATCCTGCTTGATGGACGATTGACTGAGGAAATATTTAAAGAGGCTGTAAATAGGTCCAACTAGAGATAGATGATGAAGCTCCAGATGATGTTTGGCCCCACTTTCTTGAGGGGACATGTTAGCATGCTAGGTGAAGGGGGGGGGGGGGGTCAATCAAGCTGACAACCCTCTTCATTTGGCTTTTGGAGAAATGATTGTGAAGGCTCTGCTGGCCGGATTAAATAGTTCATTGGGCCACATGTGGCCCCCGGGCCTCAGTTTTCCCACCTATGCGTTAAGGTCTAGATTCAGAATCAGAGGAAAATGAGATCTGGGAACCTTCCACATAAGATGGAGGAGCTCCTCTGTCCTGAACGGGATGTTGGATAGCTCCCGTTCAGGGATACAAGCGCTGGCTTGCGTCAGCTGCATGAAGCTGGCGTTGTCAGGCCTCAGAAGGAAGACAAGCACCAGCGTGCAGTCTGAAAATAGGTCTGGGGATCTCATCAGGATACCGAGCATCAGTCAGGCCTCCGTCCCTGCTTGGATGCTTCCGCAGATGCCCGGTGCATGAACGCTGGCTGTGCAGGAGGATGCATCAGGCAGCAGAAGCGCTTCTTCTGTCCGCTACCATCCACCAGCAGCTGGAAGATCACGTCACCTACAAAGATTTTCTGACCTTTATCAGTCGTTACTGATCACCGATACCAAGCTGTTCCTGGTGATCCATAAAACAGCGTCACGTTCTTTTTAATTAGGAAAAATTCCCCAATCCTTCCTTGAGAGATTGAATGTCTTGTCTTCTAAGCCCCTCCCGGGATAATTGCTTTACGCCTTTGCTCCGTCCGCCAAAAACTTCCAAACTGGCGGCAGCGTGGTTGACGTTCACACATCCTGCAGCTGATGCGTCTTCATTCTTCTCGTTTAACGCAGAATGCTGCCGGGATCAGACAGTGACTCATTCTACAAATTAATATTCAGCTCCTCTGAATGTCAGAGGACCACTGAGCGGGACGCCTTTCACAGTTTTCCCCCAAAAATTCCAAGAATTTTTAAATCCCCTTTTGGAAAGCCGGAGGTGGAATGAGCCCTGTGGGGATCAGGAAAGGTTCAGCCCAGCAGGACCTGCTGTGGCGGGTCCACCAGGGACTGGTTTATACTGGGGCCTTCTTCTGCCCCACCACCACCACCCACTCTGTTGGTCACTAAGTTGACGTTAATCTTGTCATTTGCTCCAATCGTAGAAAGAACTACAAGATAACGTTTGAGCGCCGCACACAAGCGGAGGAGTGTAACACCGCCAAGCACCGTCAGCTGCGGGAGGACTCCATCAGATCCAACTTCTCCGTGTAGAGAACGGCGCCGCCGGCCAGAGACTTTACGGAGTTTTCAGCGGAACGTTTGTGATTGGAGCCCTTCGTTAACTCAGGACGCGTATCAGTCAGTCACAGTCGCACGCCGCTGTCTCTCTGGACTTTTGTCATCAGTTCTCCTCATTATTTGGTCAGTAAATGGATTTAAAGAGTTGGAGGTGCAGATGTTGGTAGTTCCACGCCTGCAGAGACTGTAGGAGGTTTTTCTATCCTTCTGATGGGGAAATGGTTCATTCCTTATCAACGGGACGAAGCCACAAACCTCAAAAGTTTAAAGGAAAAATCCCAACAGGAGTGCTGCAGAGACTTTACGTTACTAACGGAAACTAAGGAAATACTGATAAACGAAGATTATTATTTGTAGCCTTGAAACAGCCTACATACTCTTCTTATTCCTAATTACTAACTTAACTCTTATTCACATTTTACATTAATTAGAGTTTACTTTTTATGTAACTCATAGAAAAGTTGATTCACTCATATAGAGCTACTGAAGTTACTTCCTGTGTGCATCTACTGGAAAAGGGACCGCAAAAGGAACTTTTCACTTTTAACCAAGTTTGTTTTGGAGGGTTTGCGTTACTGATGCAATCTTTGATTGTTTTTTTTTGTTTGTTTGTTTGTTTGTTTTTTTTTACTTGTCTTCTGTTTTAAGATGTGGAAAATAATATGGCCATAAACAGATTCAGTTAATGTTATTTTTAAGTAGTTGTTTTATTTAAACATGACTGAAATGTACTGGTAAATGATTAAATTTGTGACCTCAATGTTTCTGGAGTATTCTGATTTTTGTCAGTGAAATATGAATTTGTTTTTGGGGGTTTTTTGGTTTTATTTATAGTTCTTAACCAAACATCCCACATATAACGTGGATAACCTGAAAAACAAACTGACCTAGAACGGAAGAAACAAACAAAGGTGGGGTTGAGGGGCGAGGACAGGTACAAATCTACATAAGTGATGCTACAACAATAACAGCAACCTGAGGAGCCCAGACTGTTGTAACAGCCCCAAGGCTCAAGGTCACGGTATTTGTGGGTGACACTGCTGGGAACAGATCTCCAAAGGTCCTGCAAAGGTTCTCCAAAGGTTCTCCATGTGAATAACAGACGTTATCTCCCTCAGCCAGAAAGGGAAGCTGGTGGACTTCCAGGTTCCTTGGCCACCGCTGGCCTGTAAAATTCTGCCGATATTTCCGAGTTAAAGTCCAACAGTTCAAGGTCAAACCTGCATATTTTGTTGTGAACTGTTGGAAGCTGGGGGAGGAGGAGGATGGGTGTTGGAGGCGGGATCAATATGTTGTTAATGAACAGATCTAAAAGACAGATGTGAAGAAAACAATCTGATTCCCCATATGGGTGGGTGGAGATACTGGGGCATCTTCACACCTCCAGGAGGGGAGAGCCCTGGAGCCAGCTGGCCAATAGAAAACAAGCAGACCAGCCCACCGTTCCTGGCAGGTCTGAGAGGGGTCCTGACTGGACCCTGGCCGGACACATCGGGCTTTGTCTGATTCGATCTCCCCCAGAAGGTCTCCACAAAAGCCGGCTGGTGGTTGGATGAAGAGCTTTAATGTGCTACACACGAAGGCTCCTTCCTGAAGCTGGAACCAAGCAGTCAAGAACTTTTGCCTACAATCAAATCAGAGAAGCAGCTCCAGATGTGTACGTTTCAAACATCTGCTTTGACTGGAAGCAGGTGAGCTGAATGATACCAGACTGAGGCCTGCGGGGGCATGAACTGAGACTAATAGACGATGCAAACACCAATCCCAACTTTAGATCGGATTGGGCCTGAAACGATTAAACGAATAATTTGAGTAATTCAATTACTAAAACGCTTCGATAAAAATTAGCTTTGTTTAAATTCGGTCCACTATACTTCGCACTGTTAGTATAGCAGTTAGCATAGCACAATAGCACAACGCTGCTGCTGCTGCAGCACCTCCAAAGGAAACATCCGGTCTCTGTTAAAAATCCCCAAAGTGGACCGGAAACAGCCAGCTAAGCTAGCGATAATTAGCAGCAATTAACAGAAATCAGTGTGATCATGATTGCGAGAAGTCTGCTGACTAACACACTTTGTTTACAGCTCTGTGGAAAGGCTGATTCACAACTTGCAGTGGCTAATCTGCCAGCTATCACAGTTGAACAGAGGTCTGCAGAAGGAGGAGGAGAGGATGGAGGTCTCAGCGTGCAGCATTCTCAGCATTTGGGGTTTGGTACCTTGCTCAGGGGTACCTCCGCAGTGACAGCTAAGTGCTCATTCACACATTCTTAAAGGCACCAGAGTAAACTAGCACCATGAGAGCGGAGGGGATGACGGTGCTAGCTTCCACAGGACGGAGCTGTGAGGAGCTCGTGGCTCAGGAGAAGGACTTTGAAATCCTTCTTTTAATGCCGTGTCGCAGCCCTTTAGGTGGGCTCCAGGGCCTGAGCTAGCAGCTCCTGCCTGTCTCTCCTCAGGTCTGGGCTGATTGGCCCGGGAGCTGTGATTAGGGCAACTCGGCACACCCAACCAGGGTCTGTGAGGCCATAAGGAGCCCTGTCGCCTGGCACTGGCTCTCTGAGGATCAGCAGCACTTATTGTGGTTCTGCTGGCTTTCTTGTCTTTGTGTTTCACGTTACACAAACCCTTGCAGCAAATACCTTCACTCGCACCTTCTCACCCCTGACCGCTGACGGCCACACCTCACCTTAATGAATTAAACGCCTCATTGGTTACTTTTAAAAAACAAAACAAAGGTGTGCTTCCTCTCTTTGATACGACCCTCAGCCAGATGGTGCAAAAGCCAATGGCAAAGGCTCTGTTAGCTTTGTTGCTAACTGCATAAATGGGAGTAAATCTTGAATTATTCTTGAATTACTCTCATCTTGAATTAGAGATGAGCAAAGATGGGATGAAGCGGGTTTTGTTCTGCTCTCAGCCCTGGCTCGACTCTGTCCGGTGCAACATCCATTTAGAATTTCTTTTTTTTCTTTTTTCCGCTTGTTTTTACGCAGCTGTAGCCAACTCACTTATCTCTACAAGATGGTCCAACCAGGTTGCCGAATCAGCACCGACCACCCCCAGTTTATGCAACAGCTTTGTAGCCAGTCACAAGAAGACCCAAACAAGGAAGAGTCTGAAAGTGTAAACACAAAATTAACTAAATTAAGCGGATTAGCTGCTTCCACCAGCAGTGGAAATAATGATACACACAAGCTCAGTGGGGTTTCCCAGCTTTGCTGCACAAACCAATGAAAATAGTGACGTTAATGCGAACAAAAGAAGACAAAAACGATGGAAGTCACAGAGTTTGTCTGCTCTGGACCCCTAATGACACAACTAATGGGCTGAGGAGCTGACACGTCCAGGAAGGAGCAAGGCATCTATCAGTGGTGTGTGCTGACGGACGCTTCCTTCGGGGCCCTGGATCCCACAATCAGCGGGATTATTTGCACTCGCCCTCACCCAATCTGTAGCCGCGTCTTTGTCCACCTGAGGACAGACGCTCCGTGCTTAAGTGGCAGTGGGAGACGTTTCAGAAAGCTGCTGATTGCTCCAATCACACTCGCACGGCTGCAAATGTGCTTCCGAAACGCCCTCTTCAAGCGGACATTTCGCAGGTTGGAAGTCCATTTAGGCTGTGGTTTGGCTCAGAAGAACCGCCGTTATTCTGAAACACGTATGAATTTATTGAAACACATCCGTGTATCTCTGAGAATCTGAACCAGGAAGGTTGATCCAGGGTTTGGAAAACAACGGCAGAAAGCATCAAATATTCACAAACTTTCGGGCTCGTCTGAAGTTGTGCAGAAATTGTGCTGACCTTTGAATTATTAAGCGCTGCCTGTCTTCACATTTTCCCACTGCCCATGGGGGCTGCCGAGAGAAGCAGCCAGATGGGATGTTTGGAATAGTGAAGGTTGATTTTATCAACCTTGTAAACATCATTCAACATTTGCCTCGGCGAAGACGGTGCATTTCCTCGCCTTCCTTATCAGGAGGGCTATAAGGTCCATTTGGATGAGAGCCATCTGGCCATCATCTGCTGACATTGGTGACGTCAAAGAGCTTTTATCTGATAGAATTCTCACACTCGCATGGAAAACTTGATGGTCTGCAGTGGAATGTGTTCCCACTCGGCTCGGGAAGAAATTGCTTCCTTCCTTCTGTGCTCTATATTTCCTTTGTTGTTACTTTCATACATGTTTCCTTCTGCAAGTAATAACATAAAATGCCTTCAAATCCGTGGAACTAACAAGTTTCACTTGTTCTTTATTATAATGTGGGTTATTCTGAGGTTTTTATACTCTTTCTTTCGCAAGAGCTTTTCTGAAAGCGGACTTTAAAAACTAGAAATGATGCTTTTAGCGAATAAAACCGTCACCGTCGTGCACAGGTTAGGAAAGTGTCCTTCATGATGATGGAGGAGGATGATGAGAGAGCTGCTGCAGCTGAAGGTGCGTTTGCTGCACCTGAGCCCCAAACCAGAGACTCCAGGAGGCTTCCAGTCCTCTGCCTGCACGCTTTGTTCAAGCGTCTCACCATCCGTTTGCTTACGTAAGAGCTTTTGTGGTGCCTGGCGTGTTCGGCGCCGGCGTGATCGTGTGTGCTTCATGTAAACGTCGCGCATTTAAACACGGTAAATCCTGACCGTTATCAGCAGCTTTTACTCGACGCAACCTGAGAATTCTGCTGAAAAGACAAAGTTAAGGGGTTTGTGTTCACCAGACCACATTATTTCTGATTTAAAAGAGGTAAAGTTGATGCAAATAGTCCATAAATTGTAATGTCTGCAACTAAAACTAGTCAATCACAAACCTCAATAACTGACAATGTCAGTACTTTAGAATGACTTTGTTGGATCTTTTAGTCTTCTAAGTGCTACATGCACATGTATTTATATATCTGACATTCAGAGGGTTTAATCAGTCCTTTTTTATTATTTTTCAGTGGTCTCCACACCCCGACACAGTCGTGATTTACTGTCAAGTTCATTGGTTCACGCTTGAGTGTTATAGACTTAAAATAAAAGGGGAAAAACACAACTGCAGTGTGAGTAAAAGTATCTCTGAAAGTGGACAAACTAAGTTTGAACAGAGATGTCACATGACCTCTGTCAATAATTGTCCTCAGCTGCTAAGTGGTTACTAAGGAAACAGCCTCTTATTCTTCCTACCTTGGCTGTTTTTTGTTACCTTGACAACCGGAATGTCAATTCATTTTCTGTAAATCAACGTGGTGTCTATTTCCTGTCCCGGCTGTGCACGACGCCCATGCTGCGTTTTGTTGTGCGCAACAACCTGTTTGTCAACGTCACCTGAGTGTGTTCTCAGTCTGCTATGAATCAAAGCTTCACAGTCTTTGATGTAGCGGTAGTTTTACAAGTCAGCGGTCTTGGTTTGGTCCTTATTAAACACTTTCTGACAAACACCTGACAAACACCTACAAGCACCTGAAGCCATCCGGGTTCTCTCAGGCCTGGGGCCCATCTGAGCCCCTCCTGGCAGCAGTGGCCCGCGGCAGAAGGACAGCGGCGGCGAAGGAGCCCGTAGCGGCGAGGAGCCTGCGTGTTTTCCACTGTGGCTTTGTTAAATTTGCTTAACAGCCACATGTGTCCACAAAGAGTCTGGGAAGTGTCAACACAGACTTTCTCTCCTGTCCTTTTAGGGTCCAAACGGGTCTCCAGTAACATTTTTTACATGTTTCCAGGTTACAGGAGCAGAGATGACTGAACCCAACGTCCCAAAACCGAGATCCGCTGCAGAACCTTTCACTGTTGTTCCATTTTTAAAATCTGGGCAGGATTCTGGGACCACCTCTTCGGTAGAACAAGTTTTCTTAGTGTGTGTGTGTGTGTGTGTGTGTGTGTGTGTGTGTGTCTGTGCTGAGGGATGTATCTGATCGAATCACTGGAATCATTGTATCATTGATCTTCAGTTATTCTGCACTGAACTCTGCACTTGGCTTTGGAGAAAAGTTTGATTATTTTTCAGTTTTTCTTATCATATTTGGAAAGCTGTTGATTTTTGGATGAATTTTAAACGTCTGACCCAGCCATTAAAATTAAAAATCCTGCTGAGTAAAAGATGCTCATCGCTGCTCGTTCCATTGATCCATATTTCCTGATCTGGGACCTTCACTTGAGAGCCCTGGCCTTGAATTGTCTGCGGGGCCGTTTCATCCTTTTGCTGCTGGCAGGGAGGAAGGGAGGCTCCAAAGGATTAAGGTTAAAACATGTAAAACACACGGGTGTCCGATGCGCCTGCAGCGGCTGGGACAGACCTCCCGCCAGAGGACAACAGAGGAAATGTGTTGTTTGTAGATCAATGTCAGACTTCACCGCAGTTCCAAAGTTCCTGGGAAATAAGCCAGGATCTGAAGCCACGGAAAGGGAAGCTTCTTTTGGAATTCAGACACGATTTTGAGGAATTTTACACAAGAGCGGCTTTAAATTAGTTACATGTCGGTGGCTTTATTGGTATTCTGCGAAACACAAAGATCTGACGGTGTCCTCGGGTGGAGATGGAGGCAGACAAACGAAGAAAGAAAGACAAAAAAGTTTTTATCAGGTCAAAGTGAAGGTGTCATTACAAGCAACTCGCCTAATCAATGTCTTGATTTATTTATTTCTTTATGTTTATTCAATACAAACATCACTGTCCTACTCAAAAAGCAATGATGTGAGACCTACTCATCTACAAAAACAGAACACACTTAAACATTACGTCTGGATCCCATTCTACAATGTTGACCATTAGAAAACTAGTAAAGACTTCTTACAAAACCGAGTACAAATCTGAACACGAGTGAGTTTATTAAATAAACAGTTAAACATTAAGGGAATCATTAGATTTTCTTTATGGCGTCATCGATGTCTGCGATCTGGTCCTTCAGTTGGTTCCACTGTTCAGGGTTGAGGGAGATGCCTGCAAGAGATTTCAGACAATTACATATCTGAGGCTAGGCGAGGCTAGGCTAGGCTAGGCTAGGCTAGGCTAGGCTAGGCTAAGGCCACAGAGCAACCAGACATGGGATTCAAACGTGTGTGTGCTGAAGAAAAGTGAACTTTAATTTAGTGAAAAGGTGAAAAGCAGCAGCTTCTGCCTGGAAGCATAGGATGGAGGACCTCCATCACTAGTCAGGCAAAGACCTTTGGAGGATGTCCTGTTGTCAAGAAGGGTGGTGAAGAAGTCCAAGGTTAGATTTTGTAGGCAACTGGACTTTTATGTTAATATTGTTGTTATTTGCTTTTTTTAAGGCTAAGAGAAAGCATCCTGAAACATACAAAATCTAACCTTGGATAACTATGACCTGGATGAATGAGAACCTTCACAGACGTGGTGAAGAAGCCATTTCTCTGATATTCTGGTCCAGGAGCTGCTCTGTTTAGGGCTGGGGAAGAGTCATCTCCTCTAACGAACCACAGGAGCAGCAACGGTGAGCGCTAACTCACTCCTGCATCCTGACACATCCAAGAACGCAGCCATGAACAAAGACTGGAACAAAAGGGCATCTTCGTGTGCGCCGCCATCAGTCAGGACGTGCCCGGGCAGCTGATTGACAGCACGCTAACGTGACGTGCAGAGGTCTTGAAAAAGAAGCGTGGACCCAGCAAATATTGCCGCTTTACATAAACTCAGTGTCGTTGTCAACAAAAGCTTTGACCTTGTGAAGGCTGGTGGTTGTAGTTGCTGCAGCTGGGCTAATATACTGTATTTACCGGTGAACACATTTTTCTCCAAACATACTGAGTGAATGCAGGCACTGACAGATCACCTTTTTTCCCTGGTTTCATCTCTCCATCCTGGTTCATCCAGTACTCTCTGATGTCAATCAGGACTTTCCCTTTAAAGTCTCTGACACTGACGTATCGCATCTTTCCGATCTGTAAGGAGCAGAATGTTAATGTTCACCTGATTTAACGCCTTTCTGGTTGACTTTAGAGCTTAGATTTAGCATGTTTTAAAGCCTCAGAGGCGTTTTTGTCCCGATTTTTTGCAATTGTCTGCTTCACATCAACCGTCTCGCACCTGAAACATGTTGTCGTCTCCATTACTGCTGCCTTTGGAAGAACCGCCTGGCTTGGAGCTCTCTCCGCTCTTTGGCTTCTTGGATGGTCTTTCTGATTGACTTGTCTTCTTTCTCTTAGCCTTAAAAAAAGCAAACAACAATAATAATAACATAAAAGCACCACCTGGTATACACTGTTAATAAGAGTAAAGGAGATACATGCACTCAGCGCAGTCATCACAGTGGAACTCCACTTCCAGGATATCAACCTGTGCAGTTGTAAACTTATAATGACAGATTCACCTGCTGCTGTGACAGTGGGACAGACAACAGGGAGGCAGTTAGCAAGGCAGCCCCGCCAGAAAATAGCTCGGCTAGGCTGATCCGACTACAGCCCAGCACCCAACAGCCTGGTCACGTTTACACACAAACACACTACGGTCTGTGATCGACACGGTGATGGACAGGCTGACGGATGAGGGCAGACAGGAATCTCAAGACTGTGATGATTGTGGATGACCTTGTGATCTGTAGGGCAGGGAGCAGGTGAAGGAGAACCTAGAGAGGTGGGGGTCTGCCCTGGAGAGGAGAGGAATGAAGGTTAGCTGGAGTAAAACAAAACAGATGTGTGTGACTGAGAGGAATCCAGGTGGAGGTGAAGTTACGGGGGGGGGGATAAGGAAAGCGGAGGATTAGGCACAGGGTCAACGGTCCAGCAATGGAGACTGTGGAAAAGAGGTGGAAAGGTGTGTGCAAGCAGGTTGGAACGGGTGGAAAAAAGCGCCTGGGGTGATACTGGAGAAGAAAGGATGTCCAGGAATGAAAGGGGAGATGTAGACGTTAGTGGTTAGACAAGTGATGCAGTTTGGTTTAGAGAGAGAGTCACACCGAGGCGGAGACGGGAGGCAGAGACGAAGATGTTGACGTTCTCCTTGGTCTCCAACAGGGTGGAGAGGATCAGGAATGAGAACATGAGAGGAGCAGCACGTTCTGGAGGTAGAGCCAGACCGAGACGGCTGGGAGAGGACATGAGGTTAGTGGGTGTGAGAGAAGAGGATGCAGAGGACAGAGGCAGATGGAGACAGCTGATTGACCGTGGGGACCAAAGACACGTGATCCAGTCTTTCTCTTTAATGATGATTCGCAATGAAATGAAAATTTCAAGACATCCTCTTACATGAGTTGTCTACTGTACGAAGACGTGGACGGGTGTCCTTTACAAAACAAAAACAAAAACTGGGGACTGGATGCAATAGGTTCATGTTTCACCTACCAAGACCTGGGCACTTTTCCTAACGTTGCTGCTTAAAACCCAACATTTCTCATCCTCTGAACTACAATAACAAACCTCAAAGTTGCGTAATGTTAATTTTCAATTATCACTTATGGAACAAAGTGCGACAGTCTCAATGAGACCAGTAAACGGGCAATAACCAGCTCTGTGTAAAGGATGTGTCGCCATAGCAATTCTTCTCCATTACTGACAATGAAAACACCGAGACAGCATATTTTTGTTAATATAATTAATCCCAGTTACTTTTATTGGTTGCCAGATAACTTGTTTTTGACAATGGCGATATTAGATGACTAATAAATAAGTATTACACAAACCTTGGTGTCTACGTCACTGTCAGAGTCACTTCCAGATGTGGAGGAAAGAACTTCCTTTGACTTTGGCATTCTGCTCCAACAAGGATCAAATATCAGGCGGTTTTGAAAGATAAAACAAAAAGAAATGTCATTATACAGAGATATCCTGCAGACACAGACAGGCAGCACAGCAGGTTAACTCTTTGCTTTACTACCGCCTGTGATGCAAATGTCCGACAAAAGCCTACAACACAGATAAGAAGGTAGAAAATGATTCATTTTTGAATCTAGAAGCGTGTGAGGAGGTTGTATTCTGATGCCAGAGTTGGACGTCAGCTGTGCAGTGTGTAAAGTGCTCCCCCTAGTGTTCCAAAGAAGAAGTTGAGTTTTGGCTCAATTTGTGCCCTACATAACATTCATTTCTTCTAATCTGGTTAAATGATATTTTTTAATGAAAGCAAACAAACAAAAAAACAGTCCCACTTCCAAAAACAGGTGCTGCAGACATGAGCTTGGCCCAAATTATGATTCTGGTACAAATAATTGCGATCCATTACTGACCAGAACAAATATGTGCATTTCACTTGAGAAAGACATTAGTCTGCAGCGGGTCCTTCCAAGCCATAATAATTTACACATCATCAATCATACTTGCACAGACTCTTTACTGTGTTTGAAAATAATGATATCACTGACTATGACTTAAAATTCTTTTTCGTCAGACTAAATTACTTATATACCATCGCTTCGAATGTGCACAAAACACTTTCGTAGCTCCCATCACGCAAGTGGTGATTAAAAACAATGAGGGGTTTATCTGAGAAGATTAACTATTCGACAGTGTGACGCGTCATTTGTTCGGCCTAAACTGCATCTGCAAATCTGGTTCATTACCGATCATCGGGTGAAGGATAGAACCGAGAACTGCACGATTTCTACTGCGTTCACCTGCTACTCGACCTTACCTGCACAATCACGCTACAACCCAGAACAGCAAATTCTGACACGGATTCTCAACAATAAAACGAGCTAATTGTATGCTGTATTGTCACATATGCAGGAGCTTCTTCTACCTGCGCAGTGTAGCCACTGATAAAGATAGCAATGCTAAAGCACGTGTATTAAACGAGTACAATTATTAATTACATACTACAACCAATGCATAACGTTTGAACACATGCTGTACTATTGTACTTTAAACATTCGCAAATTAGCGTTTTAGAATTCTTACATGATTGAATGATGGGCATAAAAGCTCTGAACAAGAGGCAAAGTAAATATGAGTTCCGTGAAGACTCTTCTTCTTCTACTGCTGTTTCTGCTGCTCCTCTTCTTCGTCTGTCGCGGATTATAAACGTCATAGTGTGCGCAGCATGGATCCAAACATTTAGTCAGACTCATGTTGACAGATCAAACTGTCTGTTTTGCCCCTCGTGTGTACATTTATATTTGCTCGGATGTAAAAGGTAATCGATCAAAATGAGTTTGATATTTTAAGTGTCGTAAGTTTTAAAGAAGCATTCAAAAACATAGGTCAACACCTCGATGCTGACATCTTGTGGTCATACATATTTTCTAAACTTCCTTGACAACAACCTTCATGTCTGATATTCTGAATTAATCTAAATGGAAAATGTGTTGGGGAGCCAGCAGTGTTCTGCTAGTCTCAATGTTTTTTTTTTAGTTATTTCCCATTTCTATATGTAATAACTTCTGCATTTGCTTGAGTTGTAAACTGCAGACTTTAAACTTGTAGCTACACTATAACCTACAGTGTGTAAAAATGTATTCTGAATATATGTAAATAAGAAAGAACTTAAACGTTATCTTAGGTTTCAGTATTTTTCTTTTAAATGATCAGCTGCTCTCCTCTGTGTCTTGTCAGTAATGTTTGTAAGGATTGGTCTGGACCATTGAATGATGTAGATGTCAAAAACTTTAATAAATTCTCAGGGAACAGCTGGAACAGAGAGACTATCTACCTGTTGGAAGAGGAGAAGTCAGAGGAGGAAGCCAGAAGACTGACACAACGAAACGGCCCATTGCCTCTGAGCAGCCGAGCTAACAGAGTAATATAAACAATAAAGTGTGTGGTGATCTGTGCACACTGAAGGAATTCAATTTGATTTCACTAAAGCACCATGCGTTTGCCATCTCAACACTGCATGGTAGCTGCACTTAGGGTCTGGGGGCTGAAACAAGAAAGGTATCAACAAAATACTGTACTACTTCAAGTTATGGTTAGTTTTTATTTCTACAATGAACAGGTGAAATTGGTATATGTCGAGCACATTATATAAATGTGTTTAACCAATACTAGTCCATATTTATGTCTTAAACTTCTAAAAATTAAAAAAAAAAGTGTACATGTGCCGTTTATCGAGCCCCTCCATTGAAAAGGGACACCAGAGGGCCACTTGTTGCATCATCAGCATATAAAGCCAAAAGCAACACTTAAGACATAAACTTCACCATAAAAAATAAATAAATAAATAAAATAACTGCACAGTTTATCAGTTAGCTAAACCTAATGACTCCATCCACAGAGCTGCCATGTAAATGACAGCAGGCTGTGGACACTCCTCCTCAGTGTTTGTGGACCCCTGCGGATGAGCCCTGGCTGTCAGTTAGAACCAGCCTCTGGATTCCTCCTGGATACATTGTTATCGAAGGTAAGTCCACTTTTTTCTAAGTGGTGTTGTAATTGGCCTGATCTTAAAATATATCTGTAAATATACACTTAATGGTATTATAAACCATTACTTTAAAAAAGGATTAATAAATATTTAAATACAATATTTCAACACTTAATATAATTTTTTGGAAAAATGGGAATGATGAAATGTGACAGTTTTCATATATTTCAGATTAAATAAGATAATTTGAAGAATGAGATCGAAAGGAGGATAAAATAGAATAATGAATTCGGATCACATATGCAGAACCTTACTTTCTTGAATGGTCCTTTTTCATGAAGTGCTGAATTTGTCTGGTTAACCTTAAAATACTTTTTTAAAATCTTGCCAATTATTTTAAACCACTCAAAACGCACCTTTGGCAATTCTTTCAAAAGATTTATTATGCAGCATCAATTGATACCGCTCATGTGGATTTTT